>CBVK0102000016.1:0-13697 GCA_900067695.1 Picea abies
TCCTCTAGAAATATTCAACATTATTGATAACATTCTTTTGTCACTTATGTCATTAGGGGTTAATAGTTAAAGTGATAAAATTTAAAGGAGATAATGACTATATGTGTTAAGGATTATTGGATGAGAGGTTATACATGAGGGCTATAGAGGTTATGTGATATACTAATTATAAGTTAAGGGATATATGGGTTATCAATAATAACTAGGGTTATATGGTTCACATAAATTATGGGTTATGGTTTGGAGATGATAATGCTAGTGTATTATAAGGGTTATATAGATTGTGTGTGATAGAATTATCATGTTTGTTGTTAAATAGCTTAGGGGTGTTAGTTATTTAGGGCTATATAGTTTTTCGGTGATAGGTTACAAGTGATTTGAGTTAGCAATTATGGGTTTTATATTAGAGTTTATAAGTAATATTAGGGTTATGGGTAATATTAAAGGTTATATAAGTTAGGTGTCAAGAATTATTTTTAGGTAAGTTAGGTGTCAAGAATTATTTTTAGGTGTTATAAGATATATGGTTTAAGATATAACATTTTTGAGTGTTATGAGATATATATTTTACACGAGATATAACATTTAAAGGGTTAAGTATTACAAGCATTATGAATTAAGGGAGTGAAATTATAGGGTGTAAGGGTTATAGGGGTTATACAATTTAGTGATTATGGTGTTAGAGGTTACATAGATTATATGTCTTGTGTGTGTTAGAAATTATAAAGGTTAACTTGTAGGGGTTGCAAATATTAAGGGTTATAATTTATTGGATTAGGGGTTATATGGAAGAGTTGTTAGGGGTTAAATGAATTAAAGGGATTAGGTATTATAAGGTTTAAGGAATATAAGAGTTAATATTTATTGGTGCTATGACATATAAATTATAGGGGTGATCAATGTTAAAGGGTTACAAGTGTTGAAGCTTATAAGGGATATAGTTTTTAAGTGATGATAAGGGTTAAGACTTATAAGCATTAGGGGTCATAAGTTTTCTTTGCTTACATTATGTACCATTATGGTTGGGGGTGATAAAAGTTAAATTGATCAGAGATTAGGGATTAGTTGTGAGGGACTATAGTGGTTATGGGTTGTAGTGTTGTGGAATAAGATATTATAATTAAGGGTCATATCCAAATGGGTGAAAATTACACATGTATATAGGTGTTAGCAATTAAGGATTAAAGTGAGAAGTTATAGGTGTTTGGTGTTATGGATTCATGGTCATAAGGATTTAGGTTTATAGGGATTTAAGGTTATATTATGGGTTAATATGGATTAGTGGTACAATGTTGTAGGTAGTGGGGGTTATATATATATGTTCTATATGTTCTAAGAATTAATGATAATATGAGTTAATGTTTATAAGGATTAAGAATTATACAGGTAAGAGTTAAAAGCTTTATGGTCTATTGGCATTAGGGGTTAGGTGTAAGAGGTTATTAGTGTTAGGTTTTATGATTTAGGAGATATGTGATTAAGGGTTATATGCTAGTAGTTAGGGGTTATATGGATTAGGTTTTGCAATGATTAAGGCGATTTTAATGTGTAATAAATTGAATAATGAGATGTTTTTTTTTCTAAATCATCATTAAATTCAATATTATATATACTTATACAATGAATTTGTATCAAAAGTAGTGACATCTCTTAAGATCAAGTATAATATAAATGTTGAATTTTATTTGTTGAAATGTGAAATCAACAAAGTTTTAGGATTTAATTTAATGATTTTATCGAATAACTAAACTACTTTCTAAAACTATTAATAACAAATAATTTTTATAATTTATGTTCATATTGTAAAATAATTTTAATAATTCATATTCCAAAACTATTTTTTTTTTGTAAATAAAAAGGGGGTATTTGTTTATTAATGTGATGTCACTATACAAAACTGACATATGTCACTGGCATGCCACGTGTTCCAACAAACTAGTGGAAACCGAAACAGGTGGAAACCAATTGTTCTTTTAAGAAAAAATAGAAAATGCCACTTGCTTCGCCATTTAGTTGGAAACCAGAGCAAGTGGCAGCTAGTAGTGCTGACATGTATGTCTGGACATACTAAAAATACTAACAAAAGATGAAAATTCAAACTAGGAAAAAAACTGAACAAAGTACTAGATCAGGTTGTCAAGAAGGAAACTCCATCTCCATGCAAGCAAGGTGCAGAGAACTGTGCATAATTAAACATTAGAAGGGCTATGAGAAAAGTGGAACCTTCCATCTAGAGAGTTGATGTGATGGGAACCATCGATGGGTTTGAGTGCGAAGGGTTGTGCATAGGTCGGGCACCTCTGCTTGATTGGCGCGTTCGAGAAGGCGTCGAAAAACATGTTGATACAACTACTGATGAGGGTGCGTCGGTGGAGCTTCTCCATCATGTAGCCCCTCATTTCAAAAATAAGCTCCAATTTCTCTGGGTTTAAGAGATTGGGTGGAGTCTGGTCACAATCCACGTCTGGGTTTAGTGGTGGGAGATCAATCGGGAAATCTTTCGTGGAGAGGTCCTCCTGGACAATGAAGGTGGTGCCTTCCATATCCACCATTGGATCTGTAGCAGTAATTTTGGTGTTGGGGCTATCGTGGGCATCCGAGACCATGTAGAGGAGGGACTCTGGTGGAACTTGAATTGGTTCCTCTGAGAATTCCTCCTCCACGAAGACCATTGTAGGCATATGTGGCCGCGTGGTTAGTTGAGTCTGGGATATGGATAGAGCCCTCTCCAATTTGTGCAGGCATCTTTGCCTTGCCACACGATAGTACCAGGAGGGACCTTGCCTAGTTTTTCCTCTCTCTCTCGACATGGTAGAGCTTGGAGGCTAGAGAAACCTGTGAATGAGGCCAGAGAAAAGAGAAAGGACCAGAGCCAAGTTCCCAAGCATAGCGAAGAGACAAAGAACCGAGGTGAAATGGTGAATTCCATGGTCGAGATGGGTAATTGATGTTGATACCCTCCCTCTCAACCCGTAGGTTGGAAGTTCCAGGTCAACACAGGATCTTTCCTTTCACACGGCCTGAAGAACTCTAACTAGTTATTCTATTTCCCTATCGGGAAATCTACACCCACAACAATTCTCACGGGATCTCTTCCGATCTCACCAAGTTGTTTATTTTTCTGATTTCATCTTATTATCACATCTGCGACATCAGAAATTCATAAAATTTCCTTATTTTCTCCTCCATTCATTGCATAACATGGCTCATTTTGTAAAAAAGTCCAAGAACCCTAAGAATTGCATTTCTAATCATAGACTCATTGGCCTAATAATTCGTAAAGTTATGGGCATCTCAAGTAAACCATTACCTGCTGTAGCAGACCAGCCACATTCTATACATATAGATGTGATTGCACCAGCCTTTGAAAACACAACCCATGGACCTCTTCCTGAGCCTCTACCCTTGGTTGCAATAGCAGTCAAAATCCCTACTATCGCTTCCCATAAGATGACTTAGAAAAGAAACCGCATAACTCGAAGCCATCCTGGCACCAGCCAGACAAGCCTCGACGAAATTGCATTGCAACAACCTGTAGTTGTGGTCGAACAAATAGATGAACAACCAACCACTTGACCAAGACATGCATCACAACACTTGGCTACAACAACTATCATTGAAAACCTACCTCCTGTCTCTAAAAAGAAAACCCTTTCTCCTATCTCTGGATCACCGAGAAAGAGAACAAGGTCATCACAGTCCATTGCGACACCTATCATTGACAAACTACCCCCTATCTCTGAAAAGAACACCCTTGTTCCTATCTCTGCATTACCTAAAAAGTGAGCAAGGTTAGCACAATCCACTATAACATCATGTCCTCTTACCTCCTCTATTGTTGCACCGACATTCACACAAAACCCTCCTATTGCTGCAACAGTCGATCAAGCACCTACTATCATTACCAATGCATTTTCTCAGAAAAGAAAACGTCCATTTGATGTCGACGCCCTCTACTCCACAACTCGCAGGTCAGAAGGTCTATGTTGATGTAGGATATTTCTTTCCCTTATCTTGGCCCGAAGAACTCTGACCTCCTTCTATTTCCCTATTGGGAAATATGCACCCACAAAACTTTTCTCATGATCCCCTCTCTGCACTCAGAGGATCGGACTTCGCAACTTCGCGGGGTCTGTGGTCGAAAATTGGACTTTCAAATCCCCGACAACTGATAACCAGTCAACGCTGACTTCTTCCTATCAGGGTTTTCCCTATTGTGATTTCGCCACTCACGATATCAAGTAACTCGGTACTCCGACTCCCGAGTCTTGATATGCCGATTACCCGACACATGCGCAAGTTGACTTTTCCACACTCAGTCACCTCGTCGGGATTTTGGATTTTGCTATGTCATGAATCCTGATGTCAATGGCTTGGGACTTCTCACTGCAAAACCCTGATATGAAGCATCGCTTGTTCACATCACCACTCCTGTGGCCCCACACTATTTACGTAACCATCAGGATATCGTGTATCGTGATTTCGTGATTCCTATTGCTATAATCACGAGACTTCAACCCACGAAACCTTGATGCATGATTCCACGTGTAAATCCAATGGTCCTCGTGATTCAGAGCTATGGTCTTGCCCCTCCTGAGCTTTGAACCCTTAGAGAATACATTGTCGTATCTCCCCTACACCTTCTTTAGATCTAACGGTCCATGGGACGTCGCGAATCCTCCTCGAAGAATGCTGATTGTTCGTCCTTCCTTGATGATTCCTTGTGAATGACCAAGCATTCCTCCATGGAACTTGTCTATCTGCAGTGCAAACTTATGATGTTTGCTTGAACACTCCACGACACAAATTCCTTGTGCTTCTCTTGGCGATTACTCGAAGGTTCTATACCTCCTCATCTTTTCCCAACTCTGAATCTTTCAGAGAACCTTGCATGCACTCCTTGTAGCAAACCTTCAACCACTTCCAAGTGTTGAATATTTGACTCTGTGCACACCTGTGGCAGCAGTCCTTCAGCTCTTGCTCAGGTTCGAAACCCTGAATTTCACTCGGCCTACGCACTCCTTGCATGGCTCCTGTACTTATCTGAACTCTCTGTCAATGCACTCCTTGCAGGAACTCTAGCTCAGATAGAGAAACAATTGAAACTCATTCCTTCTTCCCTTCAAACTTCAATTCAAACATGAAATCATACACACATCATATAAAGCAAATGTATAACAGGAAGCAAACATTCATGAGCATATCATTCAACAACAATACACATAGGACAAACACAAAACCATGAAATTGAATCAATCTCTTCTATTAATTCAAGTATCTGTACATGGGTGTTCTTACACAGCTCTCTGCATGCACTTTCTCTTCTTCTTTTTCAATATCCATCTCTATTACAATACACAATGAGGGTGTCTATATCCCGTTTCCCTCTTGCACTCTACAACAGTCTAATCTAGAATTAAATTCTATCTACTTTACATTAACTATCTTAAATGCCTTCTACCTACTAAGGACGAGAGAAATCCGCTCAAGGTCCATTACATTATACAAGTGCACTTCATTAAATTGCTATATTTATGTTCGCGCAATAATTCCAAGGTAAATTTCAAAATTTGTGTTGGCGCTCGTCCAGTTGTCCACTTGCATTCGCGCTGGCTTGCTTGATGTGGGAGATGCTCTTGCATCATACTCCCTCGCTTGAAAACTTTCATGGGCTCCTGTCCATGAGCTCCTGCATGGTCTGTCCATGCTTCTGTATCTGTGCTTCAATTTCCCAGCTGGCATCTTCAACTGGATGGTTCTTCCATTTGACCAGATACTCAAAGTACTGCTTTCGCCTGGTCCTCTTGCTCACTCTCTTATCTAGTATGCACTCCATCTGCGGCTTCTCTGCAACTGGCATCTGCTCCATCCACTGGATCATTGGCTACTCACTTCCAGTCTCTGTCTTGTCATCTCTATATGGGTACAAATCTGAGATGTTGAATATCGAAGAAATTCTGATCCCATTGGGTAATTCAATCTCGTAAGCATTCGCCCCAAATTTCTTCAAGACCCTACATGGCTCGATTTTCTTCATCTTTAACTTATTATACGTTCCTCTCAGGAACCTTTCCTTCCTCAAATGTGCTAGAAATAGATCACCAACCTCAAACTGAAGTTGTCTCTTATGTTGATCTGCTCTGCGTTTATACTCTTGACTTGAGTTTTGTAATCGCTCCTTCACCTAGCTGTGAAGTTCCTTCATCACCTCTGTGAATTCTTCTACACTAGCGCTCCTAGTTGCTGTCTGTTCTGAATCCCTTAACTCATAAATTCCTCTTGGCTGCACACCATAAACAATCTGGAATGGACTTTTCCCTGTGCTCTGATTAACTGAGTCATTATAAGGAAACTATGCCTGTGGCAATATATTGTCCCACTGGCTGTGGTGTTCTGTCACCAAGATTCTGAGCAAGTCTCCCAGACTTTTGTTCACTACTTCTGTTTGCCCATCCGTCTGAGGATGATAAGCCAAACTAAATTCCAAGTTAGTTCCCAGCTTCTTCCATAAGGTCCTCCAAAAATGTCCTATGAATTTCGTGTCTCGATCCGAAACTATGCTTCTCGACAACCCATGAAGTCCAATGACCTCTTTGAAAAATAGATTAGCAATGTGAGTTGTGTCACTGGTATTTTGACATGGAATGAAGTGTGCCATCTTGGAAAATCTATCCACCACAACAAAGATTGAATCAACACCTCTTTGTGTTATAGGCAGCCCCAATACAAAATCCATGCTAATCACATCCCACGACCTTTCTGGTATGGGCAATGGTTGATAAAACCCTGCATTCTATCTTCTTCCCTTCAAATGCTGGAAAAATCTACATCTGTCTACAAATATATTGACATTGGCTCACATTCCTGGCCAAAAATATGACTCGTTCAGCTTTGCGAAGGTCTTGTCATGACCAAAGTGCCCTGCCAATCCTCCACTGTGTTTTTCCTTCAGCAAGTTCTCCCTCATGGAGCATTTTGGGATACAGAGTTGATTGCCCCTGAAAAACAATCCTTCCTGGATCATATACTCCATCCATTGGCTTCTATCTCTGAGAAATGGATTCTCATTTGCTTCATACGCTTCCTTAAAATCTGGATCATCAGTGTACATGTCCCCGAGATCATCAAAACCCAACGTTTTGACTTGGAACACCTACAACAACAAACACTTCATGCTCAAAGCATCAACAACTTTGTTAGTAGTACCAGAAATATTTTTTATCACAAAAGTGAAATTCTACAGATACTCAACCCATTTAACATGTTTCTGATTCAACTTTTCCTGTTGAGTCACAAACTGCAATGCATGATTGTCACTGTATAAGACAAACTCTTTCAGGATCAAGTAATACCTCCATTTCTTCAATACCTGTATGATAGAATAAAACTCCTTATCATAAGTGTAGTACTTCAATTTCGCTTCATTTATCTTCTCACTGAAATATGCTATCGGCCTATCTTCTTGACTCAAGACTGCCCCAATTGCAAATCCACTTGCATCGCATTTCACCTGAAATGTCTTTTGGAAATCTGGCAACACCAAAACCGATTGTTCCGTAATCTTCCTCTTCAATAGATTGAAAATCGTCTTAGATTCTTCTATCCAGTGAAAATATTTATGTCTTTTCTTCACTATATCCATCATCGCTGCACTAATTCCACTGAAATTCTTGATGAACTTTTGGTAAAAACTAGCCAATCCGTGAAAACTTCTCACCTCAAAAATATTCTTCGGTGATGGCCAATTCTTGATCACTTCCACCTTACCTAGATCCATCCTCAACTCATTTGCAGAAATAACAAATCCTAAGTAAATGAGTTTTGTATTCATGAATGAGGACTTCTTCATATTTATCAACAACTTCTCCTACTGTAGTTTCTGCATCACTGTAGCCAAATGCTTCAGATGCTCCTCCACTGTCTTACTGTAGATCAATATGTCATCTAAATACACAATGACAAATTTTCCAATGAACTCCCTCAAGACTTTGTTCATCAACCTCATGAAGGTACTCGACACATTTGTTAAGCCAAATGGCATAACAAACCATTCATACAACCCTTCATTTGTCTTGAATGCTGTCTTCCATTCATCACCTTCTCTCATGCGGATTTGATGATAATCGTTTTTCAAATCAATATTTGAAAAATATTCTGCTCCACTCAAGAAATCCATCAGATCATCCATCCTCGACAATGGAAATCTATACCTGATGGTTATCTTATTGATCGCCCTCGAGTTAGTACACATCCTCCAGCCTCCATCTTTCTTTGAACTGAGTATTGTTGGAACAACACATGGACTCAATCTTTCCCTGACCAAACCTTTGTCCAACAACTCCTGGACTTGCCTTTTAACCTCTTCATTCTCTTGCGGTGTCAATCTATACGCCGCTTTGTTTGGAAAATTGGCTCCTGGTATGAGATCAATATGATGACTCACACTTCTAATTGGTGGCAACAAATGAGGTAATTCATCCACAATGATGTCAGCGAACTCTTCCAGTAGTTCTTGAACTTCTTCTGGCAAATCATCCACTCTTGTGCTAGTCAAAACAATCTTTAGTTTTCTGACCACAATAAACTGTGGATCCTCCTTCTTCTTAACCTCTGTAAGAAGTTCCTTCCCACTCATGAGAAGTACAATGTTGCTTACTTCTGGCTTCACCTGCTTATCCTTTATCGGAAGCAACATGTGTGTCCTACCATTCTTCTCCAGGGTGTATGTGTTCATTCACCCATCATGAATCAAATTTCTGTCATATTGCCATGGTCTACCCAACAATAGATGAAAAACATCCATAGGAATGACATCACATAAGATCTTATCATTATATCCTCCTATCTTGAATTCAACTAAGCATTGTTTAGTGACAGTTACCTGGTGTCCTTTTTGTAGCCATGAAACTCTGTATGGGATTGGATGATCAGTCATCTCCAGCTCCAGCTTCTCTACCATCTCTGTAGAAACAAGATTATCTGTGCTACCACTGTCTACAATGACCTTGCATACCTTGTCCTTGGTCTTGCAAGCAGTCCTGAAAAGTCTGGTCCTTTGGACTGAACTTTCCACCTCTTTCTATGGTGTCAAAAGGAATTTTCTCATCATTAACGAACTTCTGCCTTCAACGTCTTCTGCCTCAATATCCTGCCTTTGTGCCTTAGCGATGTGAGCTTCTCCAGTGTCCTTCTTTTTTTCTGGACACTCATAAGACTTGTGCCCATTCTTTCCACATGTGAAGCATGTGATTACTCCACCTCTTCCTCTTCCTCTACCTCTAGTACGAGGAAAAGTGTTGTTGTCAGCATAATCTCCTCTCTACTCAGTATGTTCCCTTCTCGGTTCATCATATTGTCGCCCTCGCTGTGAGGTTACACCTCTCTCAAATTTACCCTAAGGTTTCTTCCATTCCTCTCTGGGTTTCTGATACTTATCCTGGGCAATTGATTTGCCTCTGGGCTGAATTCTGCCTCAGCCCCTCTGACTCTACTTTTGGCTCAGCTTCTCCTCCGCTTTCATAGCCATTTGATAAGCATCTTCCACTGTTCATATGGTTACCATGCCCATCTCATCCTGGATATCATATCTCAGGCCATTCATATATCTAGCAAATTTTTCATCATCGCTCTCCCGATGACCTGCCCTGATGTTCAGTTTGTAGAATTCCTCAGTGTATTCTTTCACTGTCATCGGCTTCTGTCTCAGGTTCTGCATCCTCCTGAACAGAGTAATTTGATAATCCCTGGGGATGAATTTCTCTTTCATCTTCGCAATCATTTGATCCCAGATCTTGATCTTTTGCTTTCCCTTGCAGCATCTGTCAGCTTGTAGTTCATCCCACCACAATGTTGGATGTCCTTTCAGTCTTGTGACAACATGCTTGACTTTCTTGTCTTCTTCGACATCTTCATAGTCAAAGTATGTGTCTAGATCTCTAATCCAGTCTATAATCTCCTCTGCATCCAAGTTTCCCTCATAAACTGGAATGTCCATCTTTGCTCTTGCACCCATCCTGGCAATAGCACTGATCAAACGTTCGTTTGATGCATCTTCGACTACAACTTCTTCTTCACGTTCAGCGTCAACTTCGCTTTCAGAATCATTTATATCCCCTACACTGGCTGTGTGTCTTTGCGCTATCTCCATGTCTTCGAGTCTTGCTTGGAGATCACGCATTTGTCTCTCCATAACTGGATCTGTCATCTGCCTGCCTCTTCTTCGTGGAATTTCCCTATCCTCTGGATTGGGTGATTCTCTATCACTCCTTGGCGGCATGGTGAATTCTCTTCTCTGCTACAGAAAGTAAAGAACCTTTTTGTGCTCTGATACCAAACTGATGCCGACGCCCTCTACTCCACAACCCATAGGTCATAAGGTCTACGTCGACACAGGATCTTTTTTTCCCTTATCATGGCCTCAAAGAACTCTGACATCCTTGTATTTCCCTATCGAGAAATCCTCACCCACAGAACTTTTCTTGCGATCCCCTCTCTGCACTCGGAGGATCAGAATTCACGACTTCGCAGGGTCTGTGGTCGAGAATTGGACTTTAGAATCCCCAACAATCGATAACCAGTCAACGCTGACTTCTTCCTATCATGGTTTTCCCTATCGCGATTTCTCCACTCGCGATATCAAGTAACTTGGTACTCTGAATCCCGAGTCCCGATATGTCGATTACCCAACACATGTGCGAGTTGAATTTTCCACACTTAGTCACCTCGTTGGGATTTTGGATTTCGCTATGTCGCGAATCCTAATGTCAATGGCTTGGGACATCTCTCTGCGAAACCTAGATATGAAGCGCCATCTATTCACGTCACCACTCCTGTGGCCCCACACTGTTTACATAATCGTCGGGATATCGCGTATCACGATTTCATGATTCCTGCTGCTATAATCACAGGACTTCAACACATGAAACCCTGATGCACGATTCCACGTGTAAATCCGACGGTCCTCGTGACTCATAGCTACGGTCCTACCCCTCCTGAGCTTTGAACCCTTAGAGAATACATCACTGTATCTCCCCTACACCTTCTTTAGATCTAACGATCCACGGAACTTCGCGAATCCTCCTCGGAGAATGCTGACCATCTGTCCTTCCTTGATGATTCCTTGCGAATGACCAAGCGTTCCTCCACGGAACTTGTTTATCTATGGTGAAAACTTACGGTGTTTTCTTGAATGCTCCACAACACAAATTCCTTGTGCTTCTCTTGGCTATTATTCGAAGGTTCTATGCCTCCTGAGCTTTTCCCAACTCTGAATCTTTCAGAGAACCTTACAGGCACTCCTTGCGGTAGACCTTCAACTACTTCCAAGTGTTGAATCTTTTACTCTGCGCAGACCTGTGGCAGCAGTCCTTCATCTCTTTCTTAGGTTCACAACCCTGAATTTCACTCGGCTTGCACACTCCTTGCATGGCTCCTGTACCTATCTGCACTTCCATGAAAATGAGAACAAAAGCTACTTATCTAAACTCTCTGTCAATGCACACCTTGCAGACACTTTGACTGCACTCCTTGCAGGAACTCTAGCTCAGATAGAGAAACAATTGAAACTCATTCCTTCTTCCCTTCAGACTTCAATTCAAACATGAAATCATACACACAACATATAAATCAAATGTATAATAGGAAGCAAACATTCATGATCATATCATTCAGCAACAATACATAGAGGACAAACACAAAACCATGAAATTGAATCAATCTCTTCTATTAATTCAAGTATCTGTACATGGGTGTTCTTACATAGCTCTCTGCATGCTCTTTCTCTTCTTTTGCTTCAATCTCCATCTCTGTTATAATACACAATGAGGGTGTCTATATCCTGTTTCCCTCTTGCACTCTACAACAGTCTAATCTAGAATTAAATTCTATCTACTTTACATTAACTATCTTAAATTCCTTCTGCCTACTAAGGACGAGAGAAATTTTCTCAAGGTCCATTACATTATACAAGTTTTCTTCATTAAATTGCTATATTTATGTTCGCGCAACAATTCCAAGGTAAATTTCAAAATTTGTGCTGGTGCTCGTCTAGTTGTCCACTTGCATTCGCGTTGGCTCGCTTGATGTGGGAGATGCTCCTGCATCACCATTCAAGGGAAAACCTCGGAGAGCCCTTGACCAAATTGGATCAACTACAAATCAGATCCCTCTGGCTACTGTGACAAAGAATTCTACAGAGGTACGAATACCAGGTTTACTTTATGCACAGAAATTTAGGAAACTATTCTCTCATTTCAAAGTGAATGTACTCAAATCGCAGTAGAATCATCGGCTCCACCTGATGATTCTATGCATCACACATCCATTGAAAATGTCCATATCATCATAGACCCCAATATACCAGAATATCCTCCTTGTGTGGTTGAGGAAGAATGCCCCGTTCCTCCTCCAACAATGAAGAAGAAAACCCCTACTTTCATTTCTATTTTACCCAGGAGAGGAACCAGGTCCACCAGGTCTGCCGAAGCTACAATTGGATGGGAACATATGGAACAAGATATTCCCATTCTTCATCCATGGTTGATACAGGGACGGTTCTACAAGAACCAATTGTCCATGTCGAGACTGTTCCACAAGAACCAGTCCTAATAAACACAGTTGTTACACAAGAACCAGTTGTCCAGGTCGATACTGTTACACTAGAACTAACTGCTCCACAGAGGAGTGTCCCACCAAAGCTAGTAATACAAGAACCAACTATCCATGTTGAGACTGTTCCACAAGAACCAATCCTAACAGACACAACTATTACACAAGAACCAGCTCCACAACATGCTGAGGATGTGCCACTTGCCCAATTGTTTGTCCAAATGGAGAGAAAGATCAAGAATAAAGAAAATTCCAGAATCCCTGCACTAATAACAGAGAATTATAACCTCAAAGCAAAGTTAAATACCTTGAAACAAGAGGTGGAGGCTGCTTGATAGAAGAATCTAGAAGGGATAACCTTGGACATCCTAGCACTGACAAAAGTTGTTATGGACAGAAAAAAATAACTCATGTGCTTTGAGTGCGGAAACATTTACTTTAAGGTAGGATATGAGGTAGTCAAAGTTCCAGTCGCTAAAGGACCAGCAACTGTCTCAGTCAAGACTGAACATGAACTTACTGCTACACAAAAATCAGTAAAATAGAGGAGATCTCAACGTCATAAAACAACTATTGGTATACCAGAAGCTTGAAAACAAGAACCTTTGTTTCCTTCATGAGTTGTTACTCGAGAAACTCAAACTGATTCTATTCTCAAAGATAAAGAAACTTAGACAAATCGTTGACACAACAGATTTTCTTTTGGACACAACATTTTTCAATACCGACACTTAGCAAATTCTCTTAGCAATTTTGCACTGGAGGAGACAGTTATCTAATTCAACTACAAAGTAAGGTTTGAATGTGTTTTTCATGAGGACATTCAATGTCTTCAGTTGGGGGGCATGTTAGGACCCATAAATGTCCCTGTTATCCCCGATATCTAGGGATAACTAGGAGATCATGTCTCGAGGCNNNCGAGGCCCACATGGTCCTAGACATGGAGTACGAGAGCAGATTGACTTGAGTATAGCCCTTGAGGGCCCATGTTTTCTTTTTCTCAGCCATACTTGTCTTGCCAGCAGTACTAGCCTCCATCACTACCAGCCTAGGCTTGCATCAGAAGGGGCTCTTGCTCCATGAGGTAATTG
>CBVK0102000055.1:0-10169 GCA_900067695.1 Picea abies
ACTTGTTAGTCCAACAATTATGTCTATGCATAGGGATAACATATATTTCATTAGTTCTATCAGATCTATTCATATCATATCTTCTTTCTTCAAGTTGTGCCCTAGTTTTCAGACTAGGACCAAGTCTATCAAACATACCTAGATCCATTCTTTTGAAACAAAACTTTTCACTTATCTTACCTTTATCAGAGGACAAAGATTCAATATCTTACCTCTTCTCTTCAAATCAGACTTCTCTTCTTAGCACATAGCTTCGCAAGTCAAGTAGAATACTGCACATTAAAGTAGTAGATCTACGCACATATATTTCTTTTTTTTAGTTCCCAGCAATCCCATTTTCAGGTCCTGGAAATAAAACCATTTGTTGGCACAAGGGTAGAAATAAGGTTCAACACTTCAACAATGCACCAAAAAAACTCTAACTACCAGCCCTTTCAACAACACCTACGAAGCAGATGAAGTCTCACCCTAGGTACAGGCAGGGGTGGTTGCAGGACTCAGATGTTTGCAACCTAGATGGGACACAGATCTGTGATTACACCACTCTAACAAAGCACTTAGTAGTTAGCATTGATCAGTATTTAACCCTTATTCACATCGCAGATACAAACCCTAATTATAGAACAACGCAGTATTCAACCAGATCTAACACATCTAAGAACTTAGCATATGGAAAGAAATTAGATATAGCATTCATTCACATCACTAATCACTTAATCTATCATACTGGATTCGTCTAAAAATTCATTACTGCACTAAGCCTAAATCATATGAACAATATAATAACCATAATGCACAAAGAAACCATAACATAAGATATACGTGGTTCACCCTAGTGTGGGGCTGCGTCCACTAACTCTTCTCTTCTTTATTATCTTCTGGCAATCTTCTACAAGAACAGAGCCCAAAAATGGTACTTACAGACGGTATCTTATAATGTCTCACTATGATAGGCCACGATATGTCCATGTTGAGTAAGAACTATGCCCACAGTACAATCTAAACCATATATCTCAATCTCAAAGGGATGTTGCAAGTCATATAATGAGAGCATCGAGGCTGAGCACAAGATCTGCCTCAAATCATCGAACGCTTTCTTTTCCAACTAGCCCCACATTAATTTTTCCTTTCCACCACCCCTGGTCACTTAGCTAAGGGCCCATGCAATGTGGGAGAATCCCAACACGAACCTGCAATAGAAATTGGCAAGGAATAAGAAGCTCCAAATCTCAGTGAGTTTTGTCAGGGCTGGTCAATCATAGGTGATGTAGATCTTGGTTGGATCAACATGCACCCCATGCTCGTCAAAAATATATCCTAGGTACTCAACCCTGTTCATGCCAAAGGAGAATTTTTCCAAATTTCCATATAACTTTTGTTGTCGCAAGCTATGTAGAACCTGTTGAATATGAGGATGTTCCATGAAATTCTTACTGAATATCAGGATGTCATCCAAATACACCACTACAAAATAATTGTTTAAAGGCCTCAAGTATCATCCATCGTCCTCATGAAATTTTTTGGGGAATTTGTCAGGCCAAAGGGCATGACCAACCATTCAAAAATACCATTTTTGGAGTTGAAGAAAGTATTCTTTACATCGGTCTGCTCTATTAGATCCTAGTGGTAGCCAAACTTCATATCAATCTTACTGAAGTATTTGGCACCCTTGAGTTGGTCAAGGATATTTTCAATTTGGGGAATTGGGTACCTGTTCCTGACTGTGATCTTATTTAGGGCCTGATAATCAATGCAGAGTTGCCATGACCCTTCTCTCTTCTACACAAGAACAATTGTGCTTCCACAAGGTGATGATATTGGGAGGATGTTCCCCTTTGCACACAACTCTTGGATTTGGCACTCGATTTCCTCATTTTATGAAATAGAGAGGTGATAGAATAACCCATATGGTAGTGGTGCATCGGGGTTCATATCGATTGAGTCCTTCACCTGATAGTGCAGAGGTACCCCAATGGGTGAGGAGAAGATGTCTCTGTATTATTCCACGACCTTATCCACTTTATTCTATTGCATGGAGAAACTTGTCATGGAGGCCATTGATGTGACCACAACCTTCTACTCACTTTGAGAGTGAATCACAAAGAAGACAAACTTATCGGTCTGAGATATTACCTTCCTGCATTTCTTGGAAGAGATCAAGGAAATGGTGGTAGATGGGACTACCTTGGGTATCATGTATAATTCCTTGTCCAAAGTAATAATAACACTACGAGGCATAGAATCATATATAGCATGAAGTTTCCATAAAGAATGTTGAAAAAAATGAACATCACAAACATCAAGGGGGGCGACATCACACAGTACCTCATCTTTGAAGGGATTGATTTCATAGGCTAGGTGACATTATTGGCTGACGTCGAGATCAATCCAGTGGCGAAGCCATTCGATAGTGTATGGATGTAGGTGTGGGGTTATCAACACAAAAATCTAATTGATGACCTCTGTTGAGATGAGATACTTCTAGCTACCACTATCGAGGATGAAGTGAAACGGAGTACCCTTCACCCACATACGTTAATGAAAGAGGTGCTCACCTTCCTCTGGTTCATCAAGTTCATTGGGATAGACCTTGGTGGTGGTAGCAACAATGGCATGGGGTTCTACGTCAATGATTTGTCTCCCTTTCTCTGGTTCTAAATCAGATTCATAGCCTACATATGATTCAAAGGATTTCACCTCGCATGCCAATAACTTCTTTGAGATGAATTAAATGGTGTTATGCTAGGGGATCTTATGGAACTCGCACTATTTCCCAGTGTATTTCTTTGTCTTCCCATTGTCCTTATTTGTTTTTGGTTTTGACTAGTTATCCTGAGGTTGTCCATCCTTTCTTTGTCCTTTGTTTTGCATGTTGGGACCACCTTTTCCCTACTTCTGTTCTGAGGGTTTTGCAGACCGAAACTGTCGTATCTTTTGTTTAATCTTTTGTTTGATTTTGAAAAAATATCGATAGGGCATGCCCAAGGAATAAATTTACAGAAAATCTATTTCTATCAGGATGTATCTATGTAGACCATCATGATACTTGAGCATTAGATGTCACTCAGATTCTTTGATACCCATTTTGGTGCACAATGTATGGAATACATTGGTGAACTATGTCATTGTTTGGTTCCTTTCCTATCACAATGTGGTCCATCTTGTATATAATTCGTCATAACTTCCAATAGCATAGTGCCCATCCTTAATAGCATCCATGAAGTAACCCCAAGTGTGTGCAACTACAAATAATGTAGATCCCTCTATTTACTTTTTCTTATAGAAAGTCTCCCACCAATCTTTAACATGAGGGATGGCCTTGAGGAGTGCAAATGTAATATTTTCTCTATTGAAAAAGTTGTGGAAAAACAGTTACCCTTCTAGAAGTTTTAACCATATTTTTACATCATTTGCATCTATTTGACCTTCAAATATAGGAATATCAAAATTGATATGTACCTTGAAGCGGGTGGTGCCTCCACTTGAGGTCAATGCATAGCCTATTGGCAGTTGTCGAAGGATTTGTGAAAAGTTATAAATCATCTCATTCCTTTGTCATGAGAGGGATTCCTAAAGAAACGTATTAAAGGGATAGTTTACCCTATTGTCTCTCTTTTCTTGCCAAATTGGCGACTGTTGGGTTCAATGAGGTCGATCTTGCAAAGGATTAACTAGTTCGAGTCCAAACTTCTTATACCCTGACCTCATTGCAGACATGCATAGAGAAACAAATGAAGAGCAGACCACTCTAATACCATTGATCCAGGCTTATGAAAAGAATGAAATGAAACAAAAATCTATAACATTAACATAGATATACAAAGAAAAATAAAAGAGATACAATGGAACTTAACTTATATTAAATAAGAAATTTGTTGAAATTGTAAAATGCAGAATGAAAATAATCTTGCTCGAATGGTGGTAGCTAATCTCTAAGAAGAGATTTGTCTTCTACATGCATTCATTTGAGCGAATCACAATGAGGAATCCACACATTTTTATCATCAAGAAGTAAACATAAAACCCTAGACATCCAGAAAACTAACCCTGGGAGATGAAGCACCAAAAGTCATGTGGGCCCGATGGGGTAAGTTGGTACATCAACTTCTCGGGGTCATAATTTTTTCATATCATCTTCATTTTAGGTTAATTATATCCCGTTGGAAATTTATATCCAAGGAATACACATTATTCCATCACACTCTAAATATTTCTATAGTGTGACTGTGACAAGCCCAAAAAACATTGTTTAGGGCCTCAAAATGGTCCCGAAAGTTTGGGACCCGAAAAGATAGAAAAAAAATACCAAGATAAAAATTGCAACTACGAAGACGAAAGTTGTATGTGAGCCAGATGGAAGAGGTGGTTGGCCACTGATATCCACCTAGATCAATACACATCTGGGTGATGTTGTGCATATGATTAAGAGAGTTGTCTTGTTGGTTTATCTATCTGATTAGATATGGTTTGGTTGATGAGATTGATGTGATAGGTTTTTGGTACAAGTTGTCATTGGTTATTGGTACAAGTTGTGATAGTTTATTATGTGACAGGTTCAACACAATCATAGGTTTGATATAGTGATAGGTTGAGAGTAGCAGTGGTTGACTTAGTGCTAGTGGAAGGTTTCCAACATTTATATTTCAGGGAAATAGGATAGGGAAAGTATAGGTGGTTGTAGCCACCTTTTGGTTCTGGTCGGAGACCATAGGGGGTTGTATCCTCCTTTTGGTTGGAACCATATAATCGAGGAGTTGGAGCTTCCTTCAGGTTGTAGCCTGAGAAACTATGGGGTTGGATCCTCCTTCCAATTGTAGCTGGAAAACAAGGAAATTGTTTCTTCCTATCAATGTACTTCTTCTGATATATAAGAAAATAATTTTGTGCTTTTCTCCCACATCGGGTTTCCACGTAAAATTCTATTGTACTTTGTACTTGATGTGATTTTTATTTTATTTTATGCTTCTTATGATTATATTCTTATGAAATATTGATTGAATTAATAGACAATACATTGATGATGAACTCATGAACATTGTTGAATAAGTTAAAATAATATATATTGTGGTTAAAAGTAATATAAAGTGTTCATATTAATTCACCCCTCACCCTATAAATATTCCAACACTCTTATCCATGAAGTTTCCTCCACGGGGCCCATCATAACACTCCCTCAGGATGTCATAAATCTATTATTCCCTTACATTGCATCATATGACATAATCTAGTCCTATCTATAAGAGACATCCTTTGATCTAGGAATACATGCAACCTTTCTTGATGACCTTCTATCATTCCTTTGAATATAGGTGTGATGGGATTTTGCCCATAGCTAAGTAGTTTGCGGCATCTAAAAAGCACAATGATTTAATAGACAATGTAAATGTGTTGAACCTACACAAAATAGATCTAGCTAAAAAATAATACACACATTTGCAGAGAGAATTTGAGAAAGAACTAGTCAAACTGAAGTGTCAACTGAAAGAGAATATTCTCTAGGTGAAATATTCACCCCTAAAATATAGGAGACTGGATAATGACTAATTATGACTAATAAATGAGGAAAAACCTTAGGAAAAATAAATCCTAGGTGTGTGTGAAGTAACTCCAATAGATACTACGGAAATATGCTCATCATGAAAAGTATCCTCGACCCGGGGTGCATTCCCATTATTGACAAGACGAGAAAGAAAGCCATCAACGATGTTATCGTTCCCTAGTTTATCCATGATGGTAATGTTAAATTCTTGTAATAGTAGAAACCATATAGTCACCCCTCCATGAGTGATAGGTTTATTCATAAAATATTTTATGGAAGCATGATCAATGTGTATGATTATAGGATATCCATCTATTTAATGGCAGAATTTATTTATAGCAATGATGACAACAAGAAACATTTTTTTTGTGACCGTATAATTTATCTCAAAAGGTTTAAGATTCTTACTAATAAATTATATTTCACATGGATTATCTGATTCTTCTTGTTGTCCAAGCACATCTCCAATGGCGATGACTGATGCGCATGTGGATATGTGGAATTGTAAGGACCAATCTGATCCCCTCAAGATGGGTTTTGTTGTCAATTTCTCATTTTGTTCTTCGAAGTTGATATGGAAACTATCGGTATAATTAAATTTAGCATCATTTGTGAGTAATAAGAATAAAGGGCATGTAATGTTTGTAAATTTTTCCATAAAACATCTATAATATCCATTCTTTCCTAGAAAATTGCTTACCTCTTTTTGTGTTTTGAGGAGTGGAAGATTAAGGAATACTTGTTTATTTGTTGGATTGTCTAGTATAACTGTGGGAGTGATGTGACACCCTAGGATAATACCTTATGTTAACATCATGACACACTTTTCATTCCCTAGAGAAACATTGGACTATACACGTGTCTTAAGTACCTTCTCTAACTGAATGACATATGATATGAACATGTCATCGTATGTCATGAAATCATCCATGTACACTTCTACACATTTTTTAATAATATAAGAAAATATACCAAGAAATTCCATTTGAAAGGTATCTAGATCATTGGAAATCTTGAACAATAACTCCCTATATGAAAATGCCCCCCATGGGAAAGTGAATTTGGTATTCTCTTGATCCTTGGGTGAAATTTGAACTTTGTTGTAGACGCTAAACTTATCAAGGAAAGAGAAGTACTTCTTCTTGTCCAATGTGTCCAACACTTGGTTGATAAATGATAGGGGAAACTAATCTTTATAGATGGCTTTGTTTAGCTCCATATAGTCCATGTAGACCCTCCATTTACGATCCTTATTGGGAACTATAACTAGAGGTGAGACACTTTTGCTATCAGAGATAGAATAGATGAAATTTAAGGAGTGTAGCTTTTATAGTTCTTCCTCAACTACCTCCTTCAATGTTGGGTTCATCATGTGTTGCAGTTGGTGAATGGGTCTATATTTATATTTGATGTATATATGGTGTGCGCATAATAATGGATGGATTCCCTTCATGTTTGTATAGTCCCAAGTGTAAGAAATGCTATGATTTCCTAGGACCTCAATGAGGTTTTTCCTTTTTTATTCATAAAAGCCCTGATAAATGTTTAAAAACTTTCCTAGGCTGACATCTATGGGTTCGGTCAGGGACTTAAGGGTTTCAGCAGTGGGTGTCGCTTGTGGTATTGGTGGTGCATTAGTTATGGAAAGGTTTTCTTGAGCATGTATAATTAGGATCTTATTAAGGTCGTGTCAACAAGATGATGGGGTAGAAGCTATAAATTCATTGATATCATCATATTATATCTTTTCCCTGATAGCAATGTGTTGGTTCACTAAAACATACTAGTTGCGAAACGTCTTAATACTCATCATGCGCATGATTCACCCAAATGGGTGATTTTGGGTCAATGTTGGGCTTGTATGGGGGATAAAAAGAGAGTTTATTTGTTGAATTTCCATGATAAATTGTCATTTTCTTGTTCCAGGCATGAGACATGTGATAGATCTGAGCGAGATGAGGAGTTAGCTCTGAGAGGGAGCTACAATGAAAGTTGTAGGTGGAAACAAATTAGATGGTCTCTTGTTTGAGACATGGATCTGAACGTCCATACAAGGAGTTGTGGGATATTCCAGGTCGATGGTGTGGTTTGGGAGTTCTGGTGGATTGGCAGAGAGCCCAAATCCAATAGTATGTTGTCTGGAATATTTACAACCATGTGTATGGAATTTCAGTGATTTTTCATGGTGAGTTACGGTGGGTGAACTTAGGTTCTTTGGCATGGATGAGATAGCTTCATGTGTATCAAAGATTGAAGAGGTAGAGTCTTAATTAGGCTGGATAATTGCACATTGTTGAGGTATAGAAACATATCTGGTATTTGACCCAAGAGGATGAGGACACTTGCAGAGATGAGTTGAAGAGGTATAGAGTGGATTATACTGAGTGTCCAACAACAACTTGGGATTTTTTAGATGATGACATAGGTTCAATGGTAGCATCTGAAGACATGGAGAGTTTTTGGTGACTTGGATGATGGACTTGGGTATAATTTCATTGGATTTTAATGAATTGGGGAGGCAAGATTATTTCCTTGGAGGATTTCATGGTTGTTATCTAGTGAGAGCGTCCGACACATAAAAAAGGAAAATTATTCATTCATGAGTTTCATAGTGTATGACTCAAGTATGTACACAGAGCTTGGTAGGATGACCAATAATGTAGTAGAGGGATCTAGAGTAGTGGTATTTTTTATGGAGTTAATGGGTGTGGTGTGAGAGAAAAATGTTCTATGGGTGCCAAGAGTGTGTTCTCAACCTCAAGGATTGAGGAGTAAGACTATGCAGTGTTGTTCCAGGATCGACATGTGATATTGGATGTTGAGTTGATAGGTCATCCCAGGTATTGGGAATGTTTTGTGTAGGGGATATGTGCACAAGAGATGTTTATGGTGTCCAGGGAGGATACAAATGGTTTGAGTGTCATGACTATGGTATTTTTTCTTCATGGTGTCCAAACTGGAGGGGAAGGGGAAGAAGGAAGCAGGAATCAACATGAGAGGCTAATGAGGTTGCAGATAGGTTCCATAGGGAAATCTTGTTGGTCTCTTCCCTTGTAGTTATAGTTTCCAGTAGGGGGACTTATTTGGTGGATAACATATCATCGTTCCATATGAAAAGTACTAGAGATTTGTTTGAAACTCTCACAGAGACTAGCTTAGACTTAGGTGTGAAGCTTAGCACAAGATCTAGGCATGCAATACAAGGATCTGGTATAGTATCATTCTGATTCAATTTTGGAGAGGTGTTGAGGGTGTGTATAGTATCATTCTGATTCAATTTTGGAGAGGTGTTGAGGGTGTCAAAGGTGTTATGGGTGCCAAAAATCAGGAGGAGTATCCTCTCAGCCTTGGATATTGAGAGGAAGGGGTACAACATATTATTTTGACAAGGACATGTATTCTTTATTTCCAAATTATCTATCTTCATATCAATAATGGTTCTTGGATTTAGAGAGGGAAACATGTATAGGTTGATGGTCCATCCTATGTGTGTTCTTGTTAGTATAAGTAGAGACACAGATGAGGAGGAGCAGGCGGCTCCCCTAGTGGTGAGGTAGGTGGCCCCACCAATAGAACAAAGGGAGTAGGTGGCTCCACCAATGGTGAGGAAGGTGGCCCCACCAATAGAAAAGTTTCAAAGGAAGTAGGTAGATCCATTAGTGATGAGGTAGGCGTATAAGTAGAGACACAGATGAGGAGGAGCAGGCGGCTCCCCTAGTGGTGAGGTAGGTGGCCCCACCAATAGAACAAAGGGAGTAGGTGGCTCCACCAATGGTGAGGAAGGTGGCCCCACCAATAGAAAAGTTTCAAAGGAAGTAGGTAGATCCATTAGTGATGAGGTAGGCATCCCCACTAGTAATGAGGATTCTGAGGAAGAAAGTAGAACCACTAGTGGTTGAGTAGGATCAGAGGGACATAGATTTTAGAAGGAATCATCCATTAGGATACAATAGCGAGGAGCATCCTCCCAGGACTGTGCAGTGGAAAGTTGATAGAGAGAAGGTAGCTCTGGATGTTGCATAGACTTAGAGGGAGTGAGTGGATTTATAGGGAGTCATTAGGCTCATTTTGAGAGTGATCCATTCATAGGGAGTATACCTTCAGGTCCATATGGGAGAAATGAATATTCCAATACTTTCAGGAGGGTGTCATGGGTTGAGATGGCCAAGAAGGATGTCTAGGAGTGGGAGGATTCTATGATAAGGTTCTTTTCTAGCATGGGATCATGTCAGAAAACAAGATTTTGTTTATTGGTTGAGGATGCATCCATCCAGGAGGAATAGATATTAGGGTTTTTTTCGGTGACAGATGTGGTAGCCAATCAAGTGGATTGGAGAGAATTTTTCATAGAGGATCCAATTTCAAAGACAGATCTACTCCCATGGTGGGAGATAGAGGTACTTCCAAGTGATGATGGAGGATGGAATTCCTCCATTGTTTATAGGGATTGTTGATGTTTTTGTAGCAACAAAATGAATTCCCACTTTAGGAGTGTGGTGAGAATACCTCCCTCACTGAGAGGAAGTGTTTATTTTTTTATCTTTGGGAAGGTATTCTCACATGGCCCTAGGTATTGTGCATGTGGGAATCATTGTGGGAACCACGTCACACTTTCATCTTGGTGAAAAAC
>CBVK0102000056.1:0-10900 GCA_900067695.1 Picea abies
TGGTGATGGGATTTGTGGGCTTGTGTTAGGGATTCACACCCACAAGGAAATCCTTATTAAATGTTGAACTCTAGAGGGAATTATATGTTGACCACTAAGGATTTTTTATAAATAAGAGAGGTCATTGTGACATTACACATCACGTAGAGTGAGTGGAGACGTGATGGAGATAGCAAAAGTTAGTCTGCACTTGTGCTAAGAGTCTTGGTGATCTCAACAAAAGGAAAGTATGCAAGGTCGTGAATATGGTGTTGGAGAAAGAAGAAAATAAGGTCACACATGTAGAGTTAATTTTTCATACAATATGTGGTTTGTGGGAGGACGATGTGCATATATACACAGGTTGTAGAAGGATGAATTGTGTATAGGGTATACACAGATTGCATTGGAAAAAATAGAGTATATATGCAGGTTGCTAGTAAGTTGAATTGCATATCTGATTTTATGGGCCAGTACAGATCCGTACAGGTTGACAAGTGACATTAGTAGATCGCATAGGAGATCTACAACATATTGATGGGAAGAGTATACTTCCAGAGATATTATTGAGGTTTGGTTTTCTCATTTGTATGGTTATTGGAGAACAAGGTTGTTCTTGAGGTTTGGTTTTCTCATTTGTATGGTTATTGGAGAACAAGGTTGTTCTCATTTTTGGTGACTTTAGAGGAAAAGGTTGTCCTTATATTTTGGTGATATTTTATTGGTTGGGAGGGATGGTTTTTCCCTCAAGATTTATAATTATAACGAGATTACATAACTGAAATTTTGTCTCATATGTATTAATGATTCATCTCTGATCTTTGTGTTTCTGCTACATATGTTTTTTAGTCAATAATTTTAGTGTAGATTTTTTCAGTGATAACAACTAAGGTTTTACTATTGTATCACTAGGAAGCAATTTTTAGATCTGAAATTAGTCACATAGAGTTGCATGTGAAAATTGATACGAAAACCAGCAACATACACTTGGTGTATTGGTTTGTTATTGGGGTTAGGTATAGGTTGTGTAGGGAGTTTATCTCCGGGAGGAGGTTAGTTAGGTGGTTGGAATTATGGTGGAGGTTGGGGGGTTGTATTTTGTTATGTTATTTCGTTTTGAGCCCCCCCAAAAGGTGGGTTTCTCCACCTCTACTCCCAGGGATTGTTTTTCGGTGGCAGAGTCATCCATTTTGAGTTGATGGGATTTGATGGGTACCATTGTTGGGAACAATATTTCATGGAGGTGTTATTCGAATAAGAGTTTAAATAATGATATTGGTATAGAGATATACATTAGGGTTGGGGCTTCCATGGTCGATTTTGCATGATGAGACATAATTGGTGAATCTCCTCGTTTTCTTCCTGATACACCGCTTTTAAACCTAGTAAAGAGGGATACTTACTAGTCGCATGGTATTCTTCACATATTCCACATATTTTAGTATGATATTGCATACACTCTTTCAACAAATGCTTCTCTCTACATTTCAGAGAAAACAATGGTTAAGTCTGCTTCTTCCTCCTCTAGTTTCTTTGTCAATTGTAGGGTATCGAAATGGGAGCTTAAATATCTAGGTATATTTATCTTGAAATTCTCTAGCATGTTCCCATCCTTGGCTTGGGTGACTCCTTAGCTACACATCTCGTTGATCTTTTTCAATGTGTCCCTTGGCCCCTTTCCTTCCCATGATGTCCCTCTAGAGTATCTTTGACACAACTCATAAATAACTGTGTAAGGTTGTTGGTATATATCACCACCATCCATCAGGTTTAATATGTAAATATAGTGGTCTCTGACTCCTCTTAATAGAAATATTTTTAAGTCTTCAAGTCCAAATGGTTTTTCCTTGACATCCATAAATTATACTTAAAATGTTCCATAAAGTCTTCCATACTCTCACCTTCTTTCTGAGTCATCCTAAACACTTCTTCTTGGTGATCCTTATCCTTCGAGTAGTCATCGTATTATTCAAGGAACACCTTTCTCATATGTTCTCAAGTCATGATGTGGTTCCCTCCGAGTCCCATGAACCATCGAAGGGAATAATTTTTTAGGGTGATTGGAAAGATCTTTATTTAGTGAGGATTGGAAATGTAATTGTAGTTTCTTTAGAGGAAATCAAATTCGAAAAAAATGTGTATGGATCCTCAATAACCAAACAATGAAATTATGGCAATGTAGAGTGTGGAATATTATTTATATGAGTCACCCCATCTATATTTCTAATTTGAAAAATGAAGGTGATGGATTTTGTTTTTACTTCCTTGTTTGTTTGTTCGGTTATTTCTCTCATAAGCCATAGGAAATTGTACTCCTGCTACTATGGGAACTCTATAGGATTTATTCGATCATGAGGTATTTCAAATTCGTGGAAATGTTTTCCATTCATTGGAGGATCCTCAGAGAATAATATTTCTTCTTGTACATAGTATGCAACTTGTGTTAGATGTGATGATTCTTTAAAGGGAGGTTCAAGATTCTTTTTATCCATGGAACTAGTTGTTAGCATCAAATAACTCGGCTAGTTGTATCCCTCTCCTTTTTGAGTTTGTTTCCCTTAAAGGTTAGTTTGTCGGGGTTTCTTCGCAAAACTATTGAATCAACCTTTTGGGTCTTTACTTATTCTAATGAGATTTTCATAAACATCTTATTTCAACCACAACTAATACTCATGCTAAAAACACACATACAAATCCAAAAAAATAGGAATAAGAATAAAATCACACAAATACAGAGAAATAATTTTATATACATGAGAGAAATAGGTTACACTGTTGGCAACCCCCAACAATGCCAAAAATAATGGGCCTTTTAATTACCTTTCTAATTCCTTAGAAATGTTTTTCATTTAATTTCCAATATGGAATTCGTTTGGAACTTGTGCATTGTCATGCACTGTATATGATAGGGAAAATCACTCAAACATTGTTCTATATATGAAGCTGCAGTAATAAAAAAAAAATCAGATGAAAGGTTAGATATACCCTTTGATTGAGTCACCAATTATAAAGACAATAAACTAGTGAAAGAAATAATAAAAAGAAAATCTAATTCAACCCAACATGGAATCCCTTAGGGATATGATCCTTGATTGAATGCAATGAAAATGAAATGTTATCCAATTCAGCCAGGATGGAAGCCCTTAGGTATGTGACCCTCAATATTAATGTAATTTAAATAAGTAACAGATTGATCTAGTTGCAGAAAAATACACTTGGACGAATATTGAATCTAAATGGTGATTGTGCCCAGAACGTTTCTCTTCATTTCAATATTTCAATTAAAAGACCTCTGGATAAAATATATTGAGATTTTGTTAAGTAATTATAAGCATAAAAAATTACATTAAGGAGTAAATAAGATAAATAGTAAAGAAGTAGACTGAAATAAAGTATCCTAGTGTTGCAACAAGATATGAAACATAACTAGATAAATAATAAATCTATAAATAAATCACAACATCAATTAAATATACATTGAAATAAAAAGTACAAAAATACTTGACTAATGAAGGCACCATCATCAACCGTTGCTCATGTTATTCTTTATAATTAGAGTAGAGAAGTATTCCATCCAAGATTACAATGACAAACTTATCCAAGTAATTTCTGAAAATTCCATTAATGAAGCACATGAAGACAGTTGGTGCATTTGGCAACCCAAATGGCACCACCACAAAATCATAATGGCTATACCTTGTTCTAAATTTTTTATTATTTATATGTTCTTATTTAATCCTCACCTGATGGTATCCTGATATGAGATCAATCTTGGAGAATATCTTTGCATATTTCAGTTGATAAAAAAGGTCATCTATCCTTGGAAAATGATACTTGTTCTTCATGGTCACCTTATTCAGTTGTCTAAAATCAATGCACATCCTTAAGGTTTCATCCTTATTATTCACAAATATCACTAGGGTGCCCAAGGGTAACACACATAGGCATATATATCCCTTCTTCAAAAGTTTTTCCAACTGCATTTGCAATTCCTTCAGTTCTAGTGTACCCATCCTATAAGGAATCTTGGACACTAGGGCAGCTCCATGCATCAAATTAATGGATATATATATATCTCTCTTTGGTTGGAAACTTGATATCTCTCGAAATACATCCTCATTATCCTTCAATATGTTATGGTATTTAATAATTCACACTTTATCCTTATTTTCCTCTTCGATATGGGATGCATATATTTGGCATTCTTTCCTGAAGCTTCTTTTCAGCAGCAAGGTTGAAATTTCTCTAACAGATACTGCCCTTGGAATACTGTGAAATATTCCCAACTTCCCTTCCTCATAAAGACAATTAAATTCCTTGTTGTATCAATCTAGGAAAACATGATTCTTATCTAACCAATCCATACCAATTAGGAATTCATATGAACCCAAAAGGTATGATATTCAAATATGCCTTCGTGTTTAGTCCATTCATGTCCATTGGACAATCCTTAATGAACTTATTGATTCTTCTTTTAGCTCCGTTAGCTAATTGGACTAGAAAATACTTCCCATGCTTTCTTCTTTGCAAATGAAACCTCTCAAAATAATTAGGATATATGTAACTATGGCTAGCTCATAAATCAATTAAAATATCTATAGGTTGATCATAGATATTACCTTCCACTTCAATCATATGAAACCAAAATTCAGCTTGCTTGTTGTCCAAGGCTGCATAGATCCTTGGCATTCTTCTTCCCATGTCTTCAATTGTATCAACCTATTGTACATTTTCAACAATATTCACTCTTTTCCCTTTATGAGGGAAATATTTATACATATGATGTCCCTCACAACCCCAACGTTTAATAGTTTTTCGTCTTGGCCTTTTTCCCAATGTTCTTGTCATTTTGGGTTCATTTGAGTTGGTTGTCCTTGAGAACTATTTCTGAATAATGATGGCTAGTATCCTTTCTTTCTTTTCTCCATATTACCTTTATTCTTGTCAAACCAAGCTCTTTGAAAGGTTGATCCTCCTCTATTATAGTCATAAATTAATTTTTTTCTCCTTATTGCTTCCCCCAATGTCTTGGGATCATCATATTGTATATTTTAACTAAATATTGAAGGTATCCCACTTGGGAATATTTGAATCATGAACTTATCATCCTTGATGAAGTCAACATACCTAGACAAATCTGAGAATCTTCTCTCATACTCGTCCATGATCATCTTCCAGAGCTTGAGTTAAAATAACTCCTTCAACTTGAGTGAAAACAACTTCTTAAAATAAATATGAGAATCTTCTCTCATACTCGTCCATGGTCATCCTCTCGATGCTTGGACAAGTATTTCTTCTAAAAATAATTTTTGAACTATCTTCAAGTGATGTTCTTCTGATCAGTGTTCTTTACTTACATGAGCTTGTCCAACCACATTGATTCTTTCCCATTAAGCTAGTAAATTTCAATTCTTCCTTCTTCCTATGAGGAATAATTATGCAATCAGAAGTACTTCCTCATCCCCAACAACCAAGAATCTACATCCTCATATTTAATTTGATCACCATGAAAGGTAAGAGGTTTTATCTTTCTCATCTCTCCTTATAGTTCATCCACTCCAGACCTCCTCTTATGATTTCTAAGAGGAGATAATATTGGATCAATTTATTCTCTTATAACTAAGTTTCTTAGTGAGTGATTATTATTCTACTAACACTTTTATATTCTTCCTTTTTGGCATGAGATCTGTGATCCTTTGACTCACTTGAATCTATCTCCTTATCCACCTTCTTCTCTATGTTGTCCAAGCTCTGCAACAACTTGATGTTGAATCCATTCTACTACTCTTGATATTTCATAAGCCTCTCATTATTAGATTTATAGATCATCATATCTCTTTGAAGAATCTTTATTGTCTCTACTAAATTTATCTTTTATGCGTTTCCTTCTCCAAGACCATTTGATTTAGTTTATGCATTACCTAAGATGATGTGAAAACCTGTGACTTCTTCCTCATGGTTTCTATTTCTTGATGCATATTCCATGCCTCTATTATCTCTTATAATTTTCTTTGTTCTATCAGTACCTTTAATTTCTGCCTCGGGAAACGTGTCACATATTTAAGTGGTTTTTTGGCACATGGTTTCTTTGTCGATGGTTTTCTATTTATTTAAGTGGTTTTTTGGCACATGGTTTCTTTGTCGATGGTTTTCTATTTTCGGTTAGGGAATTAGGTTTTTTGACTAATCCAGGTCATTGGGTTATGGTTTTGGATGTTCTTGGCTCCTATATGTATATTGTATTGTAAAAACTGTAACACAATGAATGAATATAGAATATGTTGGTTTTCACGGTTTGGGTTTCTAGGGGAAAAATCTCTGTGTAATGTTTGTATTTACCATTGTATCTTTTCTATTCTTTTACTGAAATTGTGTTTGCAGTTAATATCGTACAAGGTTAAAATCTACAATTTTGTGGGTAAGATAGTAAAGTTACCACTCTAGATGCAATGGAATAGTATTTTCATCCTAGAAATGAAAAGAAATAGAAAAACCAATAAATTTGGAAACACGAGTCTAAATCTTGATATACAATGGGAGTGAGTCTTGAAACAACCTCTAATACCATCTTAAAAAAAATAGGGTATTCCCACATAGGATGAACAATTTCAGTAACCACTCACTCAACCAATTCAAAGATCAATACACCTATGTTTTTACGCGTCTAAAATCCTTCAAGAGTGAAACAATCCATATCCCCAACCAACATGGCCACTTGAGTCAGTATATTAATGTAAAAGAAAAAAAATTACAATATATTTTCTCACAATCAATCATTAGAAAATGACCCTCGATGCTCTTTAAATAGAGATTATGGGCCAATCGGGTGCTAATCCATTGATCAATATAGCCATTAAGATTGAGGAGAATATGACTCATTGGATCACTCTATGTCTAGTACATGTCATGACCATCAAATTAGAAGCTAACAATGCATACTAATGCATACTAAAGAAACACACTTTTACCTAAAGACACATTAGATGGATTTTAACTTAACTAAATCCTAAGTGTCCAAATATCTTGACAAAAACATTCCAAAGGAAGTTGCATCAGCTCTTGAAATCACTAAATCAAAGAAGGATTAGTACAGTATCGGGTAAGAATCATTCAAAACTTCCCTATATCATTTCTCAAAATTAATCACAAGTTTAAAAGGGAAATTAGGATTTAGCATTATAATATATTTTTTTCCCAAAGGATAGGTTAGATACATTAGTCCAATCCCTTTAGGAATGTGCCTAGTCACTTTGTTTTTCACATGAATGTAGCCAGGTAAATAAGGAAATGATAGCTACTGATCCTTTGGATCCTAATAATGTTATTCCTAAAAATGATACAAATGTTATGCATGGGTCTAGTGATATGAAACCATAATGATGTTATAAATACCCAACATACTAATAACATTATGCATGATGATGAAATTTTTTTCGACACAAGTCCTGAAGAACATTATCCTAATTCTATTACTAAAAATATTTTTGAAAATATTAAAGTTATTGTTATTGATCCCACACATATTGTTGAAGATGTTTGTATTGATCCCACACATATTGTTGAAGACATTTCTATTGATCCCAAACACATTGAAGAAAATACTGCTACTGATCCCACATGTATTGAAATGAATATTGCTACTGACCCAATAAAAAATGTTGAAGAAAATGTTCTTATTGTTGATCCTATTATATATGATCCTACCAAGGATTTAGTTGATAAAATCTCCACTGAACTAGTTTTTAAAAATCACATGGAAATTCCTACAAACTTTTTCAATGAGATTATGGAAATTATCATTAATCTAGAGGATAAAACAATTACTCAAATCTGCACAAAGATTCTGGATGAAATTATTTATTATGATTTTGATCTTATAGATCATATGGAGATTGATCTAGTAATGATTGTAGAAGAATCCCTAATATCTCAATTGACTAATAAAGCAACTTCTACCCAGTAGGTTGATCAATCATGTAAAGAACATGAAACAAAGTGTGTACATATTATCTAGTCGATTGAGATACAAACAAAGGAGGTAGAGGATGTTATTTTTCCTAAATTTTTAAGGTTAACAATAAAAGTTGTTAAGTGTGAAACAACAACAAGATATATTGAAAAAGGATAAGATCCATTGAAAGAGTATGGGCATAAAAAAAAACCTCTAAGGGAGAAGTGGGATGAATTTTATGTTGTTGACAAAGTTAGGCCGGATTGATGGAAAGAATATTGAAAGAGACTCCCTGAATTAGGAGTAGAAAAAACTACTAGAGAGAAAAAGAAACTAAATAATCTAGCTCAAGCAGTGTTGAGTTGTAGAGGCCACTCTCTACTTTATGTTGTGTATTTACAAGAAAAATATTTGATGTTATAGATGAAAGTGTTAACAAAAGGGAAACCTGGATATTTTTGAACAACTAAATCCTTTCTAGAACCATTTGAGGCCAATAGCTTTCATGACTAGAATTTGTTATGTGATTTGTACTAGCATGAAACTATTATTTCATGATCAAATATGGAATCTGAATCCATTTGTGTGAGATATTCAATCAAGGGAACTTGCATCCTATACGCATAGTCAATTTGAATGGAATATTTCACAACAATATCTATAATATAATGAATAAAACTATGGTTTAAGGATTAGAGGAGAAAATCACAAGCCGAAAGCAGTGCTTGAGGTATACCACCCATTGATGAAATTAGAAAAATGGGTACCATTTGCCAATGCCACCTGTAAATAATCTATTTTGTATTATGAAAGTAAAATCATAAATGTAAGGTTGGAAACCTTATTGGCCTATAATTACTAGTGGGAGACATATAAGGGAACAGAAACCATTGGGATATCCTAACTTTAACTTCAACAAATCCTTCAATAAAGTAGATAAATACATTGTTTGTTTTAGATAGCATTGTCACATAGATTGGCTTAAAATTTCATTTTCCCTCATCTAGTTCCCTACACCTCAATATCAAAAACTATATAAGTAGAGGGAACAAAAAGAAAACAAAAATTGGAAAAAATTGAAAAAAACAATATATATTGCTTAAAAAATGAGAATGATTATCCTTCTTGCAACTTAAGAAACCTTGATATAACTCATGCAGATATTAACTCTGACTCAGAGTGAATATCAAGGTTGCACAAAGATGAACAATACATTTAGTAGAAGGGAGAATATGAGTATCTTTTTCACATGATTTGATCATGCTCTTCCTTTCTCTTACATCATTTTTTCATTATTATTAACCATTTCTTACTCAATGATGCTACAAGAACTTTTTTTGGTTCTTAATTTGATATTTTAATGGATTTTTTATATAACATATTATGATATTTTCATATTCTTTATATCTAACCTATAGGTTTTAAAATATGCTATAGATAATGTTAATGGATTCTATGAATATTGATTTCAAGCTACATGTTTCCAATGTTGCGGAACCAATGCTACATGTTCCAATCAACTTGTTATGAGATTCTATTATTGTGGAACCTTGGCTATAGGTCTTTATTCTAGCAACAACATTCCTTGTTGACATGTGTTCAATCACTACAAATGCATTGTTGCAAACGTGTGACACCATTTCATTTTCTATGAAATCCATAATCATTGAAGTATGTGGTCTTGTTCTATTATGTTAGTTTATTATGTTAGTTGAAGATGTTTTCTACTTTGTAAGCAACAACTTTGAAAATATTCTATCATTTCGCTTCAGAATATTTCATTCTCAAGCATGCTCTAGTTAATAATATGAAATAAATTGTTAAGTAGATGCTTATAAAGAGAATGTGTTGACCATTCGGCATGAACATTGTTGTGTAATGCATATACTTTGATAATACAATTTTCTCTATTTTCCTTTCTTGTCCTTTTTCTTTCAATAAAGTAAATTAGTTTAATTACTGAATTAATATTCAGTTTTTGAAGATTTCAACACTCTACTCAAAGGACGAATGACCTGCTCTAAATGAGATGAGGTATTGCTATATATATTTATTTTATTTTCTATAATTAATTATAACATTGTGTATAAGTTAGTGCTTTTCGATTATTGTAAACCATATAAGTAAATATTTTCTATGTTGTTGTAGAATCACGTATATATTTTCTAATTCATCATTTTTGTTTTGGTTGTTCCATGTTTCTTCTTATATCTTTCGATATAGTTTGTTCTAGTTAGATTTTGTTTCTTTATATGCCTATAGATAGAGTACTTCGTTTAATATTTCAATTACTGTATTCTTAGAAGTTAGAATTGGATTTCTAATTTAGGATACAACAACATGGAGATGTTCATCTTTTCATCAATTTTTCAGGATTTCATAGAATTTTGGCAATGCTTCATAAACTTACTGAACCTAGTTGATAATTAAATGTACTAGAAAGCTAGCTATCTTATTCAAAATTAATCAGATATTTAGGAAGATTGTTATAGACTAAACTTTATTTTTTGAGGAAATTGTTTTATAAATGACCTAATTATTTGACTGATATTGTGATAATGAGACTACAAGGTTGCACATTTTTGTGAAGATATGTCATGGAATCAGTTACTTGCATTGATTATTTGAAGGGTGTGCAATAAGGTGATAACCTTATTTATTAGTGACTATTAGTCTCTCAACAAAGTGCAACAAATATGAGTTAACAATGTCTTCACTATTATGTCATTTCCGCACCAATAAAAGTTGGATGTTTGAAGGGAATGGGAATCATAGCACTCTTGGAAATACTATACGGTAATTCTTAAAGAGCATGAGATATATGGAACTATTGGTATCGTTAATGAATTGATAACTTGATAGTGAAATGGAAAGTTCAATTGAAAAACATGAAAGGGAATTTTTTTAACATGCATTTCTATTTAATGAGAAAACAATCATATAGTACTATATGATTGTTTTCTCATTAAA
>CBVK0102000059.1:0-12073 GCA_900067695.1 Picea abies
GTTAACAAATGTTTAAGTATACAAGAGTTGCACTAGAGTAGGAGTGTGACCCACTAATAGCCTAGAACAGAGTATGGGTATGATATAGCTGAAGAGTCGTATTCCAGACAAATTATCATTGGTGTTTCCAAGTAGCCAATTTAAACAAATTGTGGTGCAACATGCCCTCTAGTGGTGCACGATTGCAAGATTCATCTAGGCACACTATGGGGACATGGGAGATGGTATCAAAGAAGTTTGGTTCTCTTCACCACTCTTGGACTCAGAAAAATTATCATGGGGAACACTTGTTGAGAAGGTTATTTGTTGTGAAATAAGTTCAGTGGGAACTTTGGAAGACTTGGTGAATGGTTCGGTGCAACCAACTTGCTCATCACATGATTTGCAGCAGACTTGCGACAAAGGTTTGGTTGACGATATGATGGGAAGGTTGAGTTGGGTGCACACCTTGTGAAAACCAAGAGAATATTTTGTGGTGAAATGAATCACTTGGAAAGGGTGGTTGGCTATAGAACTTGTCATATAATTTCAAAGGGTAGACTTGGTTGGCTTGATTTGTGATGAAATTTTGTGCCATACCTATTGTGAACACCTTGAGAGACCAGGTGCAGAATTCATTGGGAACACTGAGCACTTGGGAAAGGTAATTGAACATAGGATTTGTCACACGACTTGTCATATATCTAACCACAGAGGTGATGAGAAAGGAAAAACAAAGAGGTAGATGTGTGGAGTTGCAAACAATGATTGAGAGGATTTCATGTGGAGAGTTAGATGTTTGGAAAAGTCGAGGCCCAAGATAATAGAATTAGAACATGGTTGCAGTGAAGGATATCATTGGAAAGGTATGGTTGGTTTCAATTTCTTGCATTTCTTAAGTGTTGTAGTGATTTATTTGAAGGGAATTCATATGAATTGGTGGTTCAAGAGAAATCAATTTCCACCATGAGAACTGATAGACTTGATGGTGACTCAAGTGGTGCAAATTAAAAGAAGTCTTGAATCATTTTGGGATACCTTTGTTGGGTGATTGTGCAGAGATCCTGGGACAAACTTCTTGGATGAGTCTTGTGGTAGACTAAGGCAGATTTGGATGGAATCACAAAGGTGTCTTGAGGAAGTTTCCTAAATATTTGATGAGGCATATTCGACAGGTCACTAGGATCAAGTGGGAAGTGAAGTATGTTCATGCCAAGTTGAGAGGATGGATGAGGTTCCTTGGTGTTTGGTTCCTTATCCAAATTTGTTGGGTTATGTGATAACTTGATAGTTGCGATGATAGTGCCATAGTTTGAATGCTTGTAGAAAGTGAAATGTAATTTCATTCCAAGAGATGAATGGAGTCAACAAAGAAGTCGACCAATAATTCTTTGTAGTTTTTGGACGCAAACCCATTCTGCGGAAAAGGATATTTTGGGGGAGAGAAGCACGAAGGGAAGAAAGAACATCTAGATGGAAAAACAGCATGTGCGAGGGAAGCATGCGAGGCACACATGCAAGGGAGACCTAACTGCATTAAGGTTAGGGGTTTTGAAATATAATGTAATCGATAATGATCCAAGAAGAGATATAAGTAGTACCTAGGAGGACCTAGGGGACAGAGATGAGCGAGAGGACCGAAGATGAACTAAGGGAGTACCCAAGTTAGATAGATACAAAAAGAGATCAGTAGTACCTAGGAGGTAGAGAGAATCTAGAAGTTGTAAGATTGGTAAGAACTGCAACATTTTGTAAGCTGGTGATATAGAGAAGGATCGAGCAACTCAAGCCCAAGGGTCAGATCATAGGCTGAGGATCCTGGTGCGATCTAGTCAGCCTCATAGGGATCATGAAGCCTGTTGAGAGTGTAATATCCAAGACTATAAAAATGCGCAACGTGACATATTGTTGATACATAATAAAGAGATTGACTGCTAGATCTTTGTGGACGTATCTCAGGAAGGGGTGAACCATGGTAAATATTTTATTATGTGATTGTTTGCATCTCCATTGTTGTTAAGAATTATATGCTATATGAATGAATGAAGAAACTAGTTAGATCTGATACTCCACATGCATGAATAAGAATGATTTTTTTAATCAAGAGGTTAGACTAAATAAATAAATATCACAAGGTACAACCACAAATATCCACTCACTCCTAGGCTACAAGAACCTGAGCATTGCAGCCACCCATAGAGATATCTTGGGTGAGACTGTGCAGTACACACTGTGTGTTGTGTTTCCTTCTAGTTTCCAGGGGGGATGATATTTTTAGAGGGATTTTGTTGGGAGTTTGTTACATCTAAACTTGGGTCAACCTATGACAGTAAGGGAATATTAGAGTAGATAATTGTTAAAGAATAATAGAAACCAACAACAGTCTACCTGAATGGGAAGAATGCATACCAAGTGACTTGGGTGGTGTTCAGTCAACTTCAGTATTGGACATTGGATGAGGTAGAGTAGACCTTGGTGACTTGTTGATGATTATACGATGGCTCAGAGATATGATGGGGTTCATTGGTTAAGATTGGAAAAAGTATTGGTTTGAATATGCCTAATGCATGGAAGTTCTTTGAGGTTACTCATTCTACTTGGAGCAATTTGGATAATTGGTTGGGATATCTCAGGAGTGTAGGTGTGTTGGCCACACTCATCGTAGATGTTGAGTTGAATTGAGGTGACTTGATGGAAAGAGGTGAGTTTATAAATTTCATTCATTTGGAGGATTGTGCGGACAAAAAGATTGCAACATGAAGAGATTACCTAGACATGGGTGTTTCTCTTGATTTGGGAAACATGGTTGAGGGTGAAGCCTAACCATTCCAAGGAATGGAGAGGTAGAAGAAACAACATGGTTGGGGGATGAAGTAGTGGGGCAAAGGAAAACTAGATGTATAGTTCTTGGAAAAGATTGGTTAATTATGTCATGAGGTGGACAATGGAGTCAAGTTGTTACTAATGACTTTTCTTTGTGGTTGATTCATAGTGCAACAAGGTGACGAGCGACCTTACCTTGTTCTTAAATCATTGTGCAGATGGAATAAATTGTGAAAGTAAGTGACCAATTTTTTCATGAGGGTGTGCAGACTGAAGGGGTGTGATGGTTGGACTCTCCATTAAACAATTTCATGAATTGGGTAAGAAAAACAACGTGATAAGGGGGTGAAGAGAACAAAATCATGAGTAGGTTCGAAGTGTATCACTTTGACATTGCGGATGATATCCTTAAAGAAGGTCAAACGATGGAAGTAGTAGTGAGGTAAGGATGGACAATTTCCTTAGTCTTTGGAGTTGGAAAGAATGGTAGAGATGAGGAAGAAAAGACTACATTTGGGAAAGAGGAAGTGCATTCTCATGAGTTGGGAGAAACGATTGGACTAGCTACCCAATCATTCTAAGTCATGGTGAATCCGATGTGAAAATACATGGAAGAGTTGGTTGAAGTATGGGTGCAGTAGAAAGTTCATAAGAGTCAAAAACTTGGGAAAAAATTGAAGTGAAGAGGGAAGCGGTCAGTTGTAGCAAGCAACGATAGCAATAGTGGAACCAAACAACATTAATTGAATAACATCACAACAAGTTAATGCAACAGAGTTTGATGGATTTCATTGTTGTATTTGAGTGAAGTGACCACATTGAATCAGGCAACAAATCGTGTGGAGTTGGATACAATACTGTTTGGTTTTTGGAAACTTGGGGTTTCCACTTCGTAGGGAAATTTGGGTTTCCACTTTGGAAGAATTTGGGGTTTCTGGTTGGCACGAAACTTGGGATTTCCAACACACTTGGTTGTAGCAGAGGCACGATTTTGGGAAGAGACTTGGATATCATAGATTTGGTGGATTTTTCCAGGTACAACAACAACTTGAGATGGTGTAGCATGTAAGGTCTATGACTCCAAGCCTCGTCATGAAAAATTCCACCACAAAGGAAATAGAGGAAATCATGAAGGAAGTATGGTCGATGTGAATGAGGAAACATAAGTCTTAATATAGGGGAGAGTTGGGGTTTCTTGGGTGAGCGACATGACAAGGTGTGACTCCACCCAAGGTGCGTTGTGACACAAGTCAAACAATGAATGGCTTAATGAAGGGTTGAGGGAAAAAATTGGGTGCTCCACCAATGAAGGAAAATTGGATAAGGCATTGGGGGCACACTTAGGAGAGTCATATAAAATTACCTAAGGGGTGAACGCACCTAAGATGATGAGTTTTTTATATGTATGGGGCATGATGGTCCAAGAGGAATTTCAATTGATGGGTGCATATGCTAGATGGGCATACTAGGTCAACGGAGGAGCGGGACAGTTGATTGAGTGTGACGATTCATGAAGGGGTGTGATGCACCCAAGAGACATGAGGTTGCACACAAGTGTCCCTTGGATTCCATATAAGAGCAAGGGAACACAACCAAAGAAGGAATCTTGTCAGAACTTGTAGGAGAGAAAGAGAGATTTATGGTTCTGAGGTAGACGAAGAGGGATATCTCCCTCAAGGATCCAATTTGCTCCATATGGGAGGACTTGTGCTTCCTTGAGGAAGATTTAGTGGACAGAGTTTGGTGAGTGTCTCTTGGGATGGTTTTTGGGAAGTTTGAAAATGTATGCATGTTGGAGGCATGTGCGAAGCAGAACCAAAATCTGTGAATTCTGGGAAAATCAAAAGACAATAAGTCAGTGGTTGAGGGTATGTCTGAGGTGCTTCATAGGAGGTTGTATAGAAGGTTGTGACAGAGAATCGTGGTGGGAATAATTTATTTATGAGTGTCATGGCGAGGTGAGGGTAGTCAGATCGTGGTGGGAATAATTTATTTATGAGTGTCATGGCGAGGTGAGGTTAGTCAGGTGACTCTACCAAATGTGTAAATCGATATGGTAGTTCTCATGTTGTAATTGTTTCACAATAAAAAATACGTATCCATGTGTTAGGCATGGTTTGTGTCTCCTACACTAAATAAATGTTTCTCTTGTATGTTTCATTTACATCATCATGGTTTATCATTTTCATGGATGTATGCTTAAATGTGACTAAGTGTTAAAATTGTTAACAAATGTCTATGTATACAAGAGTTTTACTAGAGTAGGAGTGTGACTTGTTGGTATCTTAGAACAGAGTATGGGTATGCTCTGGATGAAGAAGCATAGTCCGGAAAAATTATTTTTTGTGTTTCCAAGAAGCCAAGTGAGAAATGTCACGGTGGCGCATTCCCTAAAGTGGTTCACAATCACAATATTTTTCTAGGCGCACTATGGGGATGTGACATAACTCATGAAAATAACAAGGGAACACCTAGAAATAATAATAGGAAATGTGAAAATTGGGTGAGTAAAATTCATTATTTTATCATTTTAAATAGGTAATTACGTGTGCACTTATGCATATGAGTGACACATGGGAGGGAACATATTAATATTATAGTAATTTAGTAAAACATATTTTTGGATGGATTGGACAAGTGGCATGGGCCACACAAACTATAAAAAGAGGGCTTGGGATTTGAGGAAAACACTTTTATGCACCTTAGTGCTAGATGGATATCATAATGCTCAAATACATTTTTATTGGTATTTGTTGATATTTTGGTCTATTGAAGTTTGTTGACAAGTGGGGATTTGATTATCTCTTAGTCATTCGCATAGTATGAAGAAATTTAAAATAATTATGCTCATCTCTGGAAGTCGAGATGAGCTCAAAACTAACACACAGGCCCAAATTATCCTTCAACAGAGTATTGGATTTACCCTATGAATGTACCAAAACTTTTAGCATTTGTGATCAAACCCTCGTATCCATAAAACCTCAGTTCATAACAGTAGACTAAATTTTAGTCACTAGCTCCTTTGTTCCTTATCGAGTTAGGCCCATTTTTATTATCTCTTCATCTAACCATGTGTTGTGACAAGGAACTTAACACCATCAACTTAATTTTCTATAGGCCATAAAAAAATTTCTCTTTCCTCTCCCATCGTCAATTATCATTAGATGGATGATATAGATCACATCTCAGAGTGTTGTATTCGGGATATGGAATAAACCTCTGAAAGGATTACTTCGATGGATGGTTAATCTCTCTCTCGAGCCAATGGATGGTCCCAATTAATTTATATTTCCATTTGTATCAGAGTACTGTGTTAGAATCCCTCGAGCTACAACACTCCAAAACCTTCACTACAATAGTTGACACCTTCCTCTCAGACTTTGAATGGCTACAAGCCTCTCCATCATCGATCTATCATAAGATCTATAGCCACAAATAAATAGTCTTCACTTATGTTGTGCCACATATTCATCAAGGGAATGACATATGGGTAGCACGTGTCATTTTCCTACTCGTAGATCTAGCTACCACATGTCAAACTCTCACTCATCCACTTCAATACCACATGTCTACTTGTCATTTACTAATTCTATTTGTCCTAGTCTCTATTAGTTGCCACGTGTCACTCTGGTAGTCATTAATTTAATCCTCTCCAAATATATCTCAATTGTCTATTAGTGTTTTTATTTCTGATTTCCTCCAAATATTAGACTCTTATGTCCCTACTCTGAGAACCAATAAGTTGTCTCCACATGTCCCTTATGTAGTTATTGATCTAGCTACTTTGATTTCATCTGGTCCATTGGTCGAAGTTTACATTTCACCCCTTTCAACAACTGGATGACCACTTGGACACGACCATGTAGATGCTTGATGATCGTCAATCTCTCTACTTCCCGATCAATCTACACCATAGATCGAGCTACCTTCATCGAAGTATATTTCATACTTCGAATATGAATAAACTAAGTCCAAAACATGGACTCCAAAGGTCCTTTTCCATTATTTCAGACTCTAAACTCAGAACTATTTCTAGTTGTTCGATATGGATATATCTCTGCTCCAGGTCTAATCTTGTTTTCTCGGCCTTAAAGAATGAAAATTTGAAACTTGTCGATAAATCAATAATTCTTCTACTTGATATGATGGTTGTTGTTCTTCCTCAACTTACAAAGGGATTTTAACTCTATTATTGAAGGTTTTTGACCTTCAAATCTTCTTTGTCATGAATAGAATTCAAATTTGTTCTTCCACAATCTTGCTAGGATTTAAACATGAATTCAATCAACTCATTCTCACCTTTGATACATTGATCTCTTCAATGATCTATGGTTGGTCTCGATCCAACCTGCTCCAAATACTCGATTTTGATTCTGAACCTGCATACAAACTTTAAAGAGGGAAATTTCACTTGACAAACATTAACGTATGTAACATTCAACCTGTCGAGACCTAGCATACACACAATTAATGCAAATATTATTGAACAAAAAATCCCATATAGCACTCGAAGCATAGTGGTTTTATTACATATTGTACATAGAATTTACAGAAAGCCTTTCCCCTTTGATGTCCTTTTACACTCTCATACTCTTGGCCTGATTCCCCATTCAATTGGCCACACCAATCATGCCCATAGGATTACAATATTTAACAGTAAGTTCTTGAACCCAAATTTGTTAATACTATAACAATCATTCAATAAATTGATATCTAGGATCTTCTAAGATCTATAAAATCCTCACAAGATCTATAATTATCCTAATAAATCTCTAACTATTACAACCCGTCAAAATATTCTTTAACAATATATAATCGATTAAAAATAATCTCAACCAAATCTCTACCCTATACATCCTTCTAGAATTCCATAAAACATAGGAATTCAACAATTAAATAATTAAATTCAAGACCCCTATAGGTCTAGTCAAACAAGGTTTCTTTTGAAGGAAGGATGCTCCTACATTAGACACCCAAGGAAGAAAATTTATTCGTGGTCTCCTCATCATGAGTTCCAATTGTTGATTCCTACTGGATCCCACACTTTATGTTGTTGTTGTCCTCTTGCTCCCCTGGTTTGTTGCATTATTATTGGTTGCAACTTTCCATTTGTCTTGTTGAAGCACACTTTCAAAATCAACTTTACTTTGTTGTTGATTTTACTCTTTACTTTAGTATGTCTTCTCTGATACACCTTCATCATCAACATCCTCATCTTCTCAATATCCATGTCAAGTCTATAGTTTGGATGGTACATAATATTGTTGTAAACTTGTTGAAATTTGTTGTTCACTAGTTCTTGCATTTTTTCTCATCCATGTCTCCATCTAAGAATGTTTGAGATATTCAACTTATATATGGGAAAATAAATTATATCTTAAGGATTCTTACTCCCAATTGTGGAGTATTTTTCATCAATTCTTGGATTGATCAACCGGTCTTCCAATATCTATAATTCCTCATCATGCTTCCTAAGCATTTCATGTTAATGCTTCTCTCTGTCCTTTCTTTGGATATATTCATTAGCCAACTCTTCTTTGTTCTCTATAACAACAGGATCTTCCATATCTTCATCACTTGATAATAAATGATCTAGGTATTGATCGTCTTCATGATACAATGTTGTCTGGTCTTTCTCTATGATAGATCCTTGATTTTTTGTTCCTTCACTTTATTCAACACCTACAAACACACACAAAATGTCATATTAAAAAACATAAGGATCTCTATCCTCATGTGCTTCTTTCAACATATCCTCGCGTTGATCTAAACTTCCCAAGTAGTTCATGAGACTCTCAATTGATATCTCTTCTTCCTCATCCTCTTCATCAAGGAATAGTCCTTTCTCTAGCTCACATAAGTGAACTTATTCCTCTGAAAGTGGCCTATGTCTAAATTCATTTCCTATGATTTCCTCCTTCTTCATCCAAGAACTCATCCTATGCTTCAAGCTCCCTAATATTTTCCTCATCTTTCTTGCAAATAATTGCATTGTAGGCCACTTGACTTTCTTGTTTAAACTCCATCCTTGTCTTTGGTTTTCCTCTATCTTCCTATGTAAAAACTGTCATATGCAACTAAGTTGTACTTTTAACTCAACCAATTCTCTGCCAATTTCCTTTTAACTCATTCTCTTTATGCCATTGGCTTTGGCATCTGTCATTCCTTTTTTGTAGCTTCCTCCTGAACCTTTATAATGACCATCAATAGTCATTTTCACTTCCCTTGTGAACTCCTCCTAGTCCACTGTAAACTGCATCAAGCCTCTATATAAACTATCTTCATTTTCTACCCAATACCTCACCAAGATTCCTCCTGGGCTATGGAATTTTGGTATCACTGGATCTATCTCTTAGAACCCTCATGATCTTCCTCTGTTCCTCTCTGGCTTTTGCACATTTGCTCACTTTTCTTTGAGAACATCCACTTGTCCTCCTCACTTCCAATCCTCAACCTGAATTCCCTACAACATCCATTGTTGCAAGGTTCTTCCAAAGTATTATCATTATCCTCTAAGAGATCTACATGCTCTCTCTCACAATTCCTCTAGATGCAATAGTTCTATCAATCTTTCTCTACTAATTTCATTCACAATTATTCATAATTAGAGTTAATCATTAAAAATATATGATCAATACCTTCAAGGTATTTCGTAAGATCTTGTCTCATCTTCTATTTTGGTTGGAATGTCCCAATTCTGTAGTAATCCACTAAAGGAATTATATATCCAATTCCTTTTTCTGCTTGTATGCATAGTCTGCAATCTGTAAGATATATTCATCATCTGGTCTACCACATTCAATGCACTTGAATGGATAACTCCATGTCACAATGTCTCTGTAATTTCTCATGTACGCCTTTGTACATACTCTCTCTAGATTGACTCAGTCCTCTATTGGTTGCAACCTTCTGTTGCATATTTCCACTACACATGAAAACAATACCTTGAGCACTGCTTTCTCTTCAATGAAAATAGAAATGTATTCACTCCGATACTAAAAATGATGACCTCCCATCCATTCCCATAGTATTCTGAACTTTAAAATTAATTATATTCATCTTTGGAAGTCATGCTGCTATCAAAACTAACGTGTGGGCTCAAATTCTCCTTCAACAGAGTATCATATTTCCTCTGTGAACTCACCATAAATTTTAACATTTGGGATCAAACCCTCATCTCCATAAAACCTCAGTTCATAATCATAGCCTAAATTTCAGTCACTATCTCCTTTGAGCCTTCTCAAGGTAAGCCCCTTTTTCTTATCTCTTCATTTGACCATGCACCATGACCACACACTTAACACCATTGACTTAATTTTCTATAAGCCATTAAAACATTTATCTTTCCTTTCCCACTATCAATCATCAATAGATGGACGATCCAGATCACATCGAAGAATATTTTTCCATTAAATTTATCGACCCTAAAATTTACATCTTCCACCATTGCTCCCACTCGAACTAAGAACCCTCTTTTCCTGCAAATTACTTTTTGCTATGATATGAGTTCTTGGAAAAAAATGATCGTAGAGGAATAAAATAAAACAAATGCAGAAATAAAACAAAAAATATACACAATACAATAAAGACAAAGATATATGTGGTTCACCCAGTGTGGGCTACGTCCACCAGAGAAGTTTGCAGGTCCTTCCTTTTTATTATTCAACAAAATGAAGGCATACAACCTATATCTCAACTATTGTAACTTCCTCTTCTTCCTCTCACAATATCCTCTCTCAGAATACAATAATCACACTCATACAAAACCGTGATACAATTCCTTCATAAAAGATGGTTTACTTATAGGGAAAAAATCCCTAAAATAACTTCTACTGTCAGATCTGTGACATTATAATGAACGGTCCAGATTGACTATGAAATTAAAATATTTTACAAGGCAATATTTCCCAATATTTCACTTTGGGGACGCTTCCCCCCGAATCCCCCGCTTGGGGGGGCGGGGCTACAAAAATTGTCTCCCCCCATGTGGACCCCCTTGACGACAGTTTTGGGGGGGGGATCGCCCCCACCCGTTAGGGAATGGGGTCCAAGCATGATTTAAACAAACCTATGAATCATAAAGATAATCAAGCTCCACAACCAACAATATCCCACTTGGAGATTCATCACAACAACTCCATTGTTGTTTTGACTTGTTGTGTTATACTCCACCTTGGACCTGGTAAATTTCTCATCTTCACCTTCTTTCTTGAAGACCAACTGAAACTGAGTAGGAACTCATTTTCTCCCCAGTTACTTCCTTTGTTAACATGTCTATAGGATTCTTGCTAGTATGTATCTTTTCCAACTTCAAATGTCCATCTTCCAAGATGGATCATATGAAATGGTACCTAAGATGTATATTCTTAGTCTTTGAATGGAAGGATGGATTCTTTGCAAGATGAATGGAACTCCCACTATTACAATACAACCTTTTATTCTCCCACTTATTTCCCAATTCCTCCATAGACCTCTATAACCAAATTATTTCTTGACTAGCCTCTGTAGCATCAACATACTCTGCTTTTGTTGTTTAAAGTGCAACAACCTTTCGCAGTTTTGAAATCCAAATTATTGTTGTAATCCACCTACAATAAAAACATACCTTCGGGTACCCCTCCTATCTTTATCACCTTCCATATCCGAATCAACATATCCCTGTAGAACAATGTATAAACCTTCAAAACATAATGCATGAGTAGCAGTACCTATCAAATACCTGAGAATCCACTTTATTGCCTCCCAATGTTCTTTACTTGGATTGTTCATATACCTTCTCACTTTATTGCCTCCCAATGTTCTTTACTTGGATTGTTCATATACCTTCTCACAACTCCCATTGCATGTGCAATATTTGGTCTTGTGCAAACCATCGCATACATTAAGCTTCCAACTACAGATGAATAAGGGACCCTACACATGTATTCTATATCCTCCTGTGTCTTGGGACACCTCTCCTTATTTAATTTGAAATGGCTGGCCAAAGGAGTACTAACTGGTTTTTCATTCTGTATTCTAAACCTATCCAACACCTTCTCTATGTACACACCCTGAGACAATGCCAATTTTAAATTTTTCCTCTCTCTTATTATTCTCATACCTGGGATTTTCTTTGAAACACCCAATTCCACCATCACAAATGAATTAGATAATTTCTTCTTGAGAACATTTATATCCTACATATTAGACCTTGCAACAAGCATGTCATCTACATACAATAGAAAGATAATATAGCTTCCATTTTCTATCCTTTTAAAATAAACACAATGAT
>CBVK0102000072.1:0-20446 GCA_900067695.1 Picea abies
GGTTATCTGCCTCTGGTGGGCCCCTTGTTATACATGGCATCGGTCTATTTTCCCCGAAGTCTCGTCACCATCTGCTATCTGACAGACCCCCACCATTTATGGATGCCACCTTCCACTTGTTCCTGAGTTAGTCACATCCCATAATTGCTGTCAGTCCCCTCCCCCCTTTCACTCATGGCAAGCCCCTTATTACGACTTTTACCTCCAATCCCTAGCCACCATGTCACGCGTCTGTATTTTTCAGCCACCGTCACCTGCCATCTAACCCCCCAAATGACCCATTGTCCATTTATTACTGGATAACCTATCCATTATCCAGCTGACATGTCTCCCATGCCCCAACCGACCCTAGTTTAAATAAAACTACTATTATTTCCCTTAATTTCACTATTCACCCGTCGCACCAGAGAAATTCATCGCTTACTCCTGCATTACATTTCGTCGCCCTCATCCACAGTCAGTCGCCCTCACTAACATTGTGTTTATTGCAGGTACTGTTGCAGAGATGACGCCAAAATCCAAACAATCTGAAGGAGAGGAAAATCCGTTTCTCCCGCCCCCTGTCGACCTGGACAAGATCCCACTGGTCGACAAAGACCAATTAATCATAGATACCAAATGCGATTTTGACTTCTCAGACCTCCAGTCATGGCCCAGGGAAGTTTTCCTAGACCAGAGCGATGAAATTGGACTTTGGGAGTCCAATTTACCCCTCTACCTATTCCCTCAGATCCACCATTGGCTCCTTCATCTGCAATAGTCGTGGCGCTGGGGAATAAGTGTATCAGATGCTGAGAGAAATGAAGTTCTTCCTAAGCTTCCTGTGGCATTATGATCCATGTGGGATTATTTCAGAGATGAGGGTGAAGAACAAAAATATCCCTTACGTTCATGTGTCTAGGCCGAAAATCAAGAAATTTGCAAATCAAACAGTGTGGGTGCCTGACACACTGATCGAAGTGGAATAGCAGGCTCCCCCGACCACTGTGCCACCAACGACCATGCCACAGGTCCCAAAGGAGAAGATGCCGAGGCATGATTTATCTCTGCCTGTCACTGAGGTATCTTCCAAGGAGTTCCAGCTGCACACTAAGAGGCCTAAGACTTCGTCAGTCCCTGGCTTGATAGGGGAAAAAGAAGCCCCGCCTACCACAGTGATCAAGTCAGTTATTCCACCCTTCGGTTCAAGCCTCTATAAGGACATCACCCCTGCACTACCAAAGAAATCCACAGACTCCCCATTGGACACTCAACCAGGAAAGACTGGGTCCAAGTTGAGCATTTTCGAGAAGTACGAGCTGATAAAGAAAAAGAACCAGACCCTTACCAGTAGTACTTGTGCTCAGTTTTGGAAGTAGACGTCGACTCCACAACATTGGCTTCTGTCTGCATTTGACATAGAGAAGGGCAGAATGCACATGGCCTTCCTCCAGGCACAGGTACCAGATCTCAAGGTGATCAATGACTACAAGAGGGCCACCTTCAAATTCCAGACAAAGGACGTGCACCCAGTCGATCAAATGGATCTACACAAGTAGACCAGAGAAATGGTTTTCTACACGTTGGCGCACGCTTCCGCTTCTGCAACCAAATTATAGGTGCCACTGAACAATGTTCAAACACAACTCAAAATGGAGAATATTTCGTCTTTTGCAAAGGACAATAGGATCAAAACCTTGGAGGAGCTCATCCTCAAGATCGGCTATGACCCTTCGAACGTCAAAGAAGCGGAGGAAATTATAAAGAAGAAAAATTATGACATTGCATCCTTGAGGAAAAAACTGAAGCTCCCTCCCACAGAGGACTCGCAGGCAAAGGAGATAGCAGAGAAAGAAGGCGAGAAGGATGAGATGCTAAAGATGCTCATGGAGCAGAACGCATAGCTCAAAGAAATGGAAGTTGAGATGGAGAAACTACTAAAGGAAAAGGAGCAGCTGAAGCCAATGGAAGTCATTCCATTGAGTTCTATTCTGATTTCAGGAGTAAGCACAACATCAATGACAACAGTCCCATCCGCAACTCCATTGACATCACAAAAGAAGACAGCTGACCTGGCCAAATCCATGGAAAATATGAACCTGCAGGAGACAGAGATCAGCAGGCTTAGAAAGGAAGTTGAGAACCTTCAGGAACTCAAATATTCCTTCCAGACCATCCTATCCAAGGAAAAAAAGGTAACAAAGCAGCTAAAGCAAGAGTTACAACAGCTCCGGAAGCAGACAATGGTGGGCAAGACATTGGCCGAGGTCAAAGAAAGTGTATGGAAAGACATCACTAAGTCCATGAATGAGATATGGCCAATGATCCAGATCATGTTTGAGCAAAATGAATTGCTCCAGAGGAGCAAACAGGCCATCGAGAAGATCAGAGTAGAATTGTGGGAGATGCCATCACAGACGAATGATATCATCAAGTTCCTCAATTCTAAGACCAGAGAAGGGCTAGAAGAGCTAAAGATCGAGGATAGAACAGAGACCATCCTTGAGGTCAAAAGAGTTTTGACCAAGAGAGGGTTAATGCTTCAACTGGAAGAAAAGGTTCAGACCATGGACCTAGGGGTACATAGATTCTTTAGCAAGATTGAGGCTCTCCAAAAGAAGGGCCTACCTAGTCTGAAGGTTATTAATGATAAACTAATGACACTTCCAGATTACAAGAAGATATTGGCTGAGGTGTCTAAGGACAGTTCGAAGTTTGCAAGGGTTCAAGGGAGCATCACTGGTAAGGCATTTCTAGATGCCCTTCAGTGGGACATCAACATCCAACATGAAATTCGATACATATTCCTCACCAAGCCTACATTCGCCAAGTATAAAGAAATGGACGAAGTGTATCGAAGACTGCTCAAAGTCAATGTTCCTAGTCATCTCAGATGGGAGGAACTCTACGATCTGATTGATTAGCAGATGAGCTGTCCAGGTCCAGTCCGCTATCCAGTCAGATGAGGACGTGCAAAGGCTTCATCAACGGTCTACCCAGAAATCAACGTGCTGTTACACCAAGTCATCAAGAAGTTCCTAGATTTAGGAAATTTGTTAAGTTAGTTAGGCTAAAAATAGATTTAGCACGTCCTGGTCATGAATGACAGGAACGTTTGTAATTTTAGTTATAAATACTTCATCTTTCGAAGTATCAAGGGTTGTTGATCTTCACACCCTGACGCTATCAGACTGTAACATTTTTGAAGAGATCTTCCATTAATAAAAATGAGGCACTTTTACAGGATTCTTGCGTGTATTCATTGGTGATGTTTTCTCTCTAAGTTGAATGTTATTCTTGCTTTGTAATCATCTTGTTTTCTAATTCTAATCTTTAAGAGTAATGAATGTTGCAGGATTTATCCTTAAAGAACATCACAGACTTCTAGTGGGGAAACATCACACAATACCTGATCCTTGAAGGGATTGATGTTGTAGGACATGTGACATTGTTGGTTGTAGGTGTGGTGTTGTCAGTAACTCCAACTGCTTGACAAACTCTAATGAGATTAGGTTCTTTTGGATTTCATTATCGATAATGAATTGCAGTGGGGTCCCCTTTACCATCATCTGTGAATAGAAGAGTCACTCCCCCTCCTCAGGCTCCTCTGGTTCTTCTAGTTGGATTGTTTTGGTTGTGATGGTAGCAATGGGTTTTTCATTGATGATCCATTTCCTTTTATTGTGCTCTAAATTAGAGCTCAAATAAAGTTCTGATTCTTTTTCTTTGAGCCCGACCACCAATGAATATTTCAAGAGACATTCATCGATGTTGTGTCAGGGGATTTTGTGGAATTCACACCACTTTCCAGTGTCCTTCTTCATCTTCCCGTTTCCCTTCTTTTCGTATGGATTGGAATGATTGTCTTGAGGTTGTTTGTTCAGTGAGTTTAGGATGCCTTTACCATACCTCTTTTGGTGTGGTTTTGCAGACCCAAACTCCCGCTTATTCCGCCACTTAAATTTCTGCTCGATTTTGACAACATGAGATGAGATGTGAATTAGAAAGTGTGTCTGTCAATGTCTTATTGAATATCAAGAATAGAAGGAGACATAAAAATAGTTATGTAATCCAATGTTTAATATAGAAGACCATTATTGGACTGCATATCCTATTTTCAGATTGATGAAATTAAGGGTGGTTGGAAGGTGCAAGGGTAGGTTGGAGCTTGCAGGGGAGTAGGTGCTTCCTTTTTAGTTGTAATTGACTATATAGGGGGTTGTAACCTCCTACCAGTTGGAGCTGGTGAACAAGGGTGTGGGTGCATCATGATCAGTGGGTGTTGATATAAAGAGGAAGAACATCTTCCTTCTATTGTAACTTGTAAAACATCATTTTGCAGTTAATAGAAAAGTGTTTGTGGTTTTCCCAATTGGGTTCCACGATAAAATATTGTGTTCAAATTTTGTTTGCATTGACAAAAGTAAAAATATGATCAAATTATTGTGTCATTGATTCACCCCCCCCTCCCCCTCTCAGTGACAAGATCTGATCCTTCAGGATATCAATCCATGGAGGTTATACATGCAATTGCAATGTACTTCATGTTATTTTTCTTCAACCAATCTGTGGGGATTATGAACTTCTTCTAGGGTTGACATCAATGACAACCAATTTCCAACATTGACCCAAGGATCATTGAAAATGAGATTAAAATGTATGAATATGTGAAACTAGTTCAACATACATTATGACCTATAAACCCTAGGAAGGATACTTCCATCAAGGTAGAGGTAGAGAAACTGCTTAAAGCTGGCTTCATTTACAGGATTCTTGTATCTAAGTGGGTGTCTAACCTCATACATGTTGACAAGAAATAAGGGACCATTTTCATATGCATGGATTTTTGATATTTGAACAAGGATTGTCCAAAAGAAAACTACCCTACCCCTTTCATTGATTATATTATTGATGAGTGCAAACAAAGTTACTGACATAATGAGAACTGTGATCTCAAAACGAGAAATCTAGCCCAAAATATCATATTTTTGGGTAAAAAAAACAAAACTCAACCCCCAAATCAAAAAGTGGTGCTACTGGTAGCACTCCTTTTTGGAGGTGGTTAAAATTGGGACTTGTTTGAAGCTTTACCCTTGACATTAAGAACATAACTCTGAAAGAAGAATGAAATTGACCCTCAAATCGAAAAGTGATGCTACCAGTAGCACCATTTTTTTTTTGATTTAAAATTGTGACCTAATTGAAACTATGGCCTTAACCACTGACACCACTTTTGTTTTGAGTTAAAATTTGACTTAATTGAAATTCTGGCCTTGACCACTGACACCACTTTTTTTTTAGTTAAAACTATGAACTAATGAAAACCATGGCCTTGACCACTGACACCACTTTTTTTTTACTTAAAACTATGACCTAATTGACACTATAGCCTTAAGTTCAAGCTCTTTTTTTGTCCCTCTATGTTTTTCACAGTCAATCACCTTTTCTTACCGATCTGAACTCTCTCGATTTCTTTTCCTATCTTTCTATCTATCCTCCTTCCATCTGACCTCATGTGATTTTCTTGCACGCATGACTTCGGAAGGTTCTTGACCTATCCTTCTATTTCTTCCATCATAAGAAAACTCGTGGGTCAATCCTAGGGACCCATGGTGATCTTTCCTACTATCCTCTAGTTGACAACTTTCTGTCCCTTTTGACATCCCTCCATACTTCCATTCATTGAGGTGCTTTGTTGTTCAACTACCAACGTCCCTCATTATTGATTTGTCTTGAAATCAGGGCTAAGGGAATTAATATGAATAAGGCTTGAGGTCCTTTAGTTTATTAGGGACTCCTCTCATTCCACTAGTGATATCATGGCCATTACTTTAAGGCTTCACCCACAATGATTTTTGGCATTTACAAGTAAACAATAACACATTTATAATATTTACATGTCGTTTCATGGAAATCACTAATCATGATTACTTACATGTATTCAGGGTTTAGAGAGGGGGTGTTACAATCCCCTCCCCCTTCAAACGAACACCGTCCTCAGTGTTATTTACTTCTCAAAAACATTGTTACGAGGAAAAAATCTCTATGGCTTGGGGTAAGACCACAACAGATGAAATGACACCCGAAAATCAACTCTAATCTCAAGTACGCTAGATAAATGGAAATGCCAACAAAATAAAGGTTAAAATCCTACCTCTTTCGGACGTCCGTAGAAGACCACAACTCAGCTCATGATCCAATGCTTGATATCTACAACCTGTCCTCAATATCCAAGATATACATGCATATGGATAATATATGAAGTGTTAGCATATAAACTAGCATAGTCCATTAACATGTACAACAAATTTACCCATGGAAAATAATACAAATACTTGTAACAAATAATTGGATGAGAAAAGAGTATTTCTATTAATATAATCAACAAAAGTACACAGGTGACAACTTTTTATAATGACGCTCGATGGAATAGAGAAACTAAGTCCCTCCACCTAGGCCTTCACCACTTCAATCCTCCACAAGAAAAGCTCATAAGTTTAGGATTAATTGGGTTCCTCCTTCACAAAATGGGAAGAGCTTGGGGGTTGAACACAAGAGAAGTTCAGAATTAAAGGATAAATGGATGTAGATTCAATATGAGGTGAAATTTCTCTAGATTTTATTTAATCTCAAAATTTTCTCTCTTTCAAGGTTTGTATATGGCTCAATTTATAGCCTTCAAAGGGGAATGAAGGGCCGAATTAGAGTGTTTCCAACATATTAAAGGCCGAAGGGTATGGATCACGTGACTTGGCATGGAAAACTCCAAATATTTTTTATTTTTGAGCACAAAACCCAACATACATGGTCTTTAATGGAGCAACATGCGTATACGTAGGTTGTCTAACTGTAGCCTGCGTATATGCACAAAAAATTGAATTTTTGACTTTGAATTGAGAAAAATGGGATAATCGATTCTACAAAGGGAAAGGGAAGGCCACCAAAGAAAGATTCATAGAGTGTGGAAATTTTTTCTATAACAGATGCCCCCTAATGTGTGAGGTTAGAGGAGCAATCACGATGGGTGAAATGCATTATAATTCCCAGAAGTGGAGTAGTGAGGACCCAACTAGAGGAACTAACCACTCATCAGAGTATTACAATACATATTGACTCTGTACACATGGTTTCCAATATGAAGTACACCGCAGATCCATGTGAATAAATACAAGGTAATTGGTCATGGCCATGGATATGCAATACAAAGTAGGCATATGTCATAAGCAGTCATAGTCATGGACAAGGCATAGTGGAGTTTGGTATCGAAATCAAATGAATATATTTGTATACAATGAAGTACAATTTGATCTTCCATGGTGACTACAATCATATAGGTACTGGTATGCTGAAAGACGACAACATGTATGAGGTGTTGCTATTGTGAACTGGAGGTGTTGCTACACTAGTTGTCGATGGTGCGAGTCCACATCGTGTGAATAAAGGAGTTGAAGTCAAACACAATGAGACTTCATTTGATTACCATCCATTGAGGTATACTATTAAAAAAATGAGACAACCCATCGATGATGAAAGTAGGCGTCAAGGAAATAAGTACATTCAATAAGTGTGAATAAAGGTGTTGAGGTCGAACACTTGAGGAATCCATCAAACAAAATATATTGATGTATTCCCAACTGTCAATGGTGAGAGAACCTACCATTGATGACTGCAAGCCTCTAGGTACCCATAAGACTCTAGATCTCAATGCTAGAATAGATGCATTGAGGTCGATGGAAGGAGATCTGTTGAAAGGAGAGCATTAATGTATCTCTCATCATCAAGTGCGAGGTACACAGAAATACTTTGATAGTTAGGAAGAACTCATATGAACAAGATATTCATGAACCAATGACCATGTGTGTCTCTCTGTTGGCATAGGGGCTGACCTAGGGTTCGACTCTTACAGTGCACCAATAAATCCCTAACTACTGGCCCTTTCGGAAACACTTGTGAAGCAGATGCAGTCTCACCCAAAGTAGTGATAGAGGGTTGTAGGACACAAGTGTCTATAACCAGAGGAAATGCAAAGTGAATCCAGGGAAACAACGCAATATAACACAGAGACTCCTTAACAATCCTACACTTAGCTTCGTGAAGTTATATCTTTGACCTAACACAATAATGCAATAAAAATATATCACATGAAAAATAACACAATATCGATCACAAAGAACAACAAGATATACGTGGTTCACCCTCTCCCTAGGGTTACATCCACATAACTATGTTTCTTGATATATTAGATGGAAACATACAGTTATATTTGTGAACTTAGCTGCAGATATCTCTCTCTCTCTCTTTCTCACTTTCCCTTCCCTCCCTATGCACCCAGCTGCTGCGTCGATCTTCGCACCCAACTAAAGATCTTACAATGCAAGATTACGCAATCTCAATATCGTTCCCACACAATGATAGTAAACAATGAACAACAATGAACAACAAACAACATCAATCAATACGGGACCAACCCTCTCGACTCTTCTAGACCTTTTTTTATACATTACATGACCAAAGTCTAGGTATCAAAACCCTAGGTCCAAAACCCTAGGTGTCAAAACCCTAGGTCCACTTGACCTACATTTTAAGAGCTTCACCAACCCGTCCTTCCTCCTTTTCCATGAGGTGCTCCAAATCACCCATTGATGTCTTTTCCCACTTGCTGAGTTTTCCACAATCCATCTTCTTTACTGCTTTATCTTCCTCGATCTTCTCTTCCAACGAATAGCTTTTCCTTTACTTTTCTCCTTCTTTTCTGCTTCTTTAACCACTTCGACCCTCCTTGGTTTATGTGCCTTCCACGAAGTTTGTGCTTCACCTTTCTTACTTAATATTTGCTTCCTTACATAACCAAGGGCCAACATGCCCCCAACACTCACATGTGACTCATCCCAAGTCACTGCAAGATTGAGCCATCTATATCACTTTGACTGTAGACTGCGTGGAGCAGCCTGTGCTTTCTTCTCTGTCTCTCCTTATAGTGTGCAGACTATCTTTTCTGTGTCTAGTACCCTGTTTCAACTGCACCTGGTACCTGGAACCGTTTTCCTTTGATTTTACTGAGACCTGTGAGGCAGCTGATGTTAAGAACCAAATATCAATATAGCATAGAGAAACCTCAGAAAAAGTACTCAACGCCTTGAAAAAGAGATAATTTTAGATAATAAGCCTCTTCGAGGGGGAAACCTCCTTTTACCCCACTTAAATGTTCAAGTACAAGATGATTCAAAATGAAAATGTATCCTTGGTATATATAGGAGACTAGGAGGTATAATTAAAAATAATGGCCTAAAGCTGACATAAATAAAATAACATTACTAATATAATATGCCCCAATTAAGGGGTATAATATGCCCCAATTAAGGGGTAATGAGCCAATATTAGGGCTTAACAATACTCTTTTGTCTCAATGCACTCTAGCTTGATGTTATTCTCTGTAACCTATTCCCGTAGAAAGTGAAACTTTATCATAATGTGTTTCATATTGGAATGCATTATTGGATTCTTAAAGATACTTATAACAATGATTTTATCAAAGAGTATCGAAATAGGATCATAATATTCCACCTGTATATCCTGCAATATTTTCTTCATCCAAAGAACTTGAGTGCAACATGTTGTTGCTGCAATATACTCTTCTTCTGTTGTGCAAAAATATAATGATGATTATTTCTTTATCAACCATGACACCAGACAATCACCTTAGTATAAATATAATCAAATTGTAATTATTCTATCGTCAATGCTACCTTCCCAATCAACATCTGTGTAGGCGACCAAATATAGATCATTCCCTTTTGGATACCATAATCCAAAATAATTTGTTTCTTTGAGATATCTGAATATTCTCTTTACTTCCATAACATGTGTTTTTTTCATTGTTTCTTGAAATATTGCAACCTGTCCAACTGTCTACATCACATACGATCTTGAAATTGTTACATAGAGTAAGATACCAATCATCGATTTGCAGAGTCTCTAATCTTCATCCTTACATTCATCATCCCTGATCAACTTGCAACTGGTTTTCATAGGAGTACTTACGGGTTTACAGTCTTCCATTCCAAAATCCTTTAGCATTTCTCTGATGTATGTGGTATGGGAGATGAAAATACCTTTATCATGTTGACATATTTGTAATCCCAAAAATAAATTCAACTCACCAAGAAGAGACATTTCAAACTCTTTATACATGTCTTTGGCAAACTTCTGACTCATTATGTCATCATCGCTTCCAAAGATAATATCATCTACATAAACTTCAATTATCAATATATTGTCTCGTTCCCACTTTTATGTAGATATGGTTGTTTACATTTCTTTTCTTGAATCCATGTTGTTGTAGATACTTCTCCAATTTTGAATATGATGCTTTGGGGGCTTGCTTGAGTCCATATAATTCTTTCTTCAATATGAAAACATAATATTTATTTTCTGATAGTAGAAACACTTCATGATGTTCAATGTATACTTATTCTAATTCTCCATTTAGAAAGGTTGATTTACATCCATCTGATATACCTTGATTCTTTTGGAAGATGCATAGGCTAATATCAATCTGATTACTTCCATTCTGGAAATTGGAGTAAAGGTCTCTTCAAAATATATACCTTTAACCTGTGTATATCCTTTTCATACCAAACTTTATTTGTTTTTGGTTACCTGCCCATCCTCATTCAGTTTGTTTCCGAATACCCACTTTGTACCAATCACGTTCTTGTTCTTCATCCTTGGAACCACTTCCCATGTTTCATTCTTCTCTATCTGATCCAATTCTTCATCCATATCCTTCATCCAATGTTCATCATTGTTGGCTTCTTCATATTCTTCTTTGGGATTCAACTCCTACATGTTTATTCCCAATAATCTGTTCTAGTTGATGTTTTTTCTGCACTTGTCCGCTAATTTTTTTGGTAGGTATCTATTTCTCATCTTCCTCTTTCTATGCGTCTAGTTTCTCTTCTTCTTCTTCTTCTTTTTCTTATTCTTCTACTTCTTCTTTTTAGATCTTCTTCGTCATCCTACTCTTTTGAATATTTGCTTCCTTCTTTTGTATTTCATCCATTTGTTTTGTCAATCGTTAGATTGATGCTTTCCACTATTCTATTGAGTCTTGGACTGAATCATTTATATTCTTTTCTTTAGCTTGAATACCCAAATAGTATTCCCTTATCAACTCAAGAGTCAAATTTTCCAACCCTTCCATATTATCTTTTGATATAGCATTTTCTTCCAAATATTCTTAAATGATTCACATTTGTCAATCTTCCTTTCCATAACTCGTAGGGAGTATTATAACTGTTACTTCTGAGCATTCCTATGTTCAGGGTATGAACTGTTGTATGTACTTCTTGTTCCCAAAAGGTGTCACTCAAATTGGAATCTTTCAACATGGTTCTAGCCATTTCTTGTATTGTTATGTTCTTCCTTTTGACAACTCCATTTTTCTAAGGTGTTCAACCGCTGAGAAATTCCTTTTCATTCCATGTTCCAAAAATCCATGAATTCCTTTGATGTAAACTCTCCTCCATTGTCGGATCTCAAACATTTGATTTTCAACTCTATCTTAGTTTCAACCATCTCTTTATATATCTTGAAGTGTTTGAATGCCTCTTACTTCTTCTTGAGAAAGAAAACCACAATCATTCTTTTGTAGTCATCAACTAGTAGCATAAAGTAATGTTTTCCATTTAATCCCTTCGTTATTTTTGGTCCGTATAGGTCAGTATGTACAATGTATTTGTTGGATTTAAAATCTCAGTCATTTCCTTTACTGCTTTCTTTCTATTGATTTTGACAATATTATCAAAGTAAATGTGACCCATTCTTCTATTCTAGATGCAAATTTCATTTTGATTTCCTAAGCAACATCTTTCCTTTCCAATTTCATTCAAGACATATATATTGTTTGGGGTTCTTATAGTTGTAGCCACCAACTTTCCTAATCCCTCTTTCTTTATCTCACATTTTTTTTATTCAAACAAGATTTTTTGTCCTTGATCACACATTTGCCTCTACATAGGCTCTATAGTTTACAACTTTGTGCCCAAAATTATTACATGAACAACATAAACCAAGAAAATGAGTTTGGTACCTGGAGGTGGAAGATCTTCTAAATTATGTTGCCCTTATAAATTCTTCTTCTTATTGAGGTATTTCTATTGTTGGTTGTTGATGATTATGAATTATTAATCTTATAGGTGGTGCAGTTCCTCCGTGATATTCTTCTTGGACTTTCTTGCCTTCTTCCTTCTTAGGAGGACCTCTCACGATTTATGCATAGCCTGTATGTTCTGCTTCATGTTCTATTTTCTTGGAGCACAAACCTTTATCAATCTGCATCAGGTTGTATCCTAGCCCGGACCTATCATATTATGGCCTTTGATTGCTGATGATATCATCCAATATTTTGGTGCTATTCTGCTGCATATTCTTTTTCTGAAGATCTTTTCTTAGAGTGACTATTTATGTTTTCAAGCTTTCAGTCATCTTCTCCTTCATTTTTAACTGACTTCTGAGTGTTTCTTCAATCCTTTTGTCTTCTTCTACCTAAATTTTTAGCTTCATTATTGTCCAATCAACTTATTCTGATTTGGAATTCCAAGATCCTTCTTTCATCTTTAATTCTTCCTAAAGTGACTTGTTTTTCTTTCTTTCTTTCCTTAGTTTTTCTAAGGAACCTATTAATTCTTCTTTGAGATCGACTTCCCCTTCTTCTTCAAAATATTCTTCATCATCTTCTACTTCCATGAAGAGTAATATTTCTGAATCATTGTCAATATAATCATCTTCATCTGAAGAGGAACTGTCTTCCTTTGAGTAGAAACTTTTCTTGAAGAAATTATTTTTGTTTCTTCTCATGTCTCCTTTTTTATTTTTATTTTTCTTCCTAAGATATTATTCTTCATCTCTATATTTATTATTATCATAATGAAATTTAGAAGCAAAATTACCAATACCACCACAATTAAAACATTTCAATGGAATCATACATTTTTAATTATCAGTTCCTCTTTTCAACTTTCTTATGAAGTTTTTCACTTCTTCATCTTCCTATAAATCATTGTTGTAGATACACTCTGGTTTTGAATTTTCTTGTTCTTCTTCTTTGTCTTCTTGGATGCCTTGAAATATGCTTCCTTCGTGGCTGGTTTTTATTGTTCTATCCTCATTTCATAAGCTGTGAATATTTAATGTAGCTGATCCATGCTCAAATTTTCAATATTTGTTCTTTCTTCTAGGGATGATATATTAGGATCAAATCTCATAGGGAGAAATATTATAACCTTTTGAATGACCATTGATTCATCAACTTGCTCTCCTAATCCTTTAATAGTGTTTACTATTTCATCAACTCGCAAAAAGTAGGTTGCAATGTCTTCATCTTGCTTCATATTTAATTGCTCAAACTTGGTTGTAAAAGTTTGAATCTTGACTCCTTTGAATTTTTCATCTCCTTCGTAAATATTATAGAGTTTATTCCCAAAATTATTTTCACTGTCACAATGCATGACCTTGAAAAATATTGAATCAATCAGACTGCTTAGAATGGTGCCTTTAGAATTTGAATTATTTTCATTGAGTTTATTTCAATATTTGTTAGTTGGAGGAGTGGATGGTGTTGTATATCCATCTACTATTGACTTTCAAACATCAAATCCATGTTAATGTAAAAAGGTTTTCATCCTTTTGTTCCATAAGGCATAGTTATGACCATGAATATTGGTGCTCCAATCTTAGCATTTCCATGATCTCCTTCTAGTGGTTAGAATTCTTCTTGAAGGACCTGCTCCAATACCAACTGTTGGAATATTGAGGGGAGGTGAATCAATATGATAAATATTACCACTTTTAACCACAATATATTATCTTCAACTTTATTAGTAGTGTTCAATAGTTTATCATTAGCATTCAATGTATCATTAGCAACATACATAAAAAATGCATAATAAACAATCACATAAACACAGTACACAAAAATTTACGTGGAAACCCAAATGGGAGAAAACCACAGACTGATTTTGTTATATATAAAATAATACATTCATTGGAAGCACCAACTTCCCAATTCTCCAACTACAACTAGAAGGAGGATACAACCCCCTATTTATAGGATCCAACCTAAAGGAAGATACAACTCCTTGAATTCTTTGGCTCCAACCAGAAGGAGACTACAACCCCTTGATTCTCAAGCTCCAACTTGAAGAAATATCCAACTCCCTGTGTTATCTAGAACCAAACAGAAGGAGGATACAACCCCATTTCCTTTCCCCATCCTCCCTCCCTAGAATATAAGTGTAGACCAAACTGTCACTACCAAAATCACTTCCACTTTCAACCTGCCACTGTATCCAACCTGTCACTATTACTGTACCATCAACCTGTAACTGATCATCAATATGTGCTATACCAAAACCTGTACCATACCATCCATCAACTATGTACCAACATATGTAACATCACATGCATCAATGTAGATACCATAACCTCAATGATTAATAACAAATCAAATCATGTACCATGTACAATAACATTAAAATATATAAAATTGTACCATATATCATAACATCAATCATGTATAGACCTGTACCATATCATCAATCAAGTGCCTCAAAATACCTAAGCATGTGCTTCATACATATTTCACCATACATCAATGGTATGCCTCAACCATGTACCCACATCTCAAAGATATGTCTTTGATAGTGAACCATAATAGTCATGTCATATACCATCCCAGATACACGAGTATATCTCATTGAACCATGTAGCCAAGATGTGCCTCAATCATGTGCCAATGCATCATTCATGAACCATACCATAACCAAGCATAAACTTCAAAACAAGTACATAAACATACATTTACCTCGATAGTTGACCTGATGCACAATAGTGATGACCTGTAACCTTTCCTTGGACCTCAAAAACCTCTTACTATTATTTCCCCCAGTCCTATCTTATGCTTGCAGGACTAAGACATGATTTCATGAGGACTAAGACATGATGTCATGTGGAGCCTCATGTGATAGACACTAGACAACTTGTAGGGGTTCCTCACAAGACAAGAGGTTTCTAACCCATGGGGGATAACTAGGGGTTTTACAGAAAAACCTATCTCTCAGACTCTGTGATCTCAAAACTCCCACATTTCTCACTTGTTTTTGCCTCATATTTATCCATCACAAACTTTCCAATAGATCACATACTCACAAGAATATATTCAATAGAATGAATATTTGAATGTACTTGTGAATGACTTCTTGAGGTGTATATATAATTTTTCTATGTAACCTCTTTCCTTAACTTTGGAGATTCTTGAATTTATTGTTATAACCACTTTACCTTTCCATCAATTGACTTGTAACCAACTATGGGTTTCTTAGCCATTCTTTGTGGATTCCAACTTCCCAAGGCCATAAATCCTCAACCATGAGGAACCACGTGGCGTGCCACCTATCAATGGAAACAACATGATGAGGACTATCTATCCATGTGTGGGTTACCTACATTTACACTATCCTTCATGAAATTTTCCTTGATCAAGTTCGGGTTCCATAACCATACCTTTGGGGATACCAAATGTCTTCAAGGGTTGACATCAATGACAACCAATATTTCAACATCATGGTGTTGATAGTCCAATCTATCATCGATCACAATTGTTGGTTCCTCCTATATGATGGATGGTTAGATCATTTGTCTTCTTCAGATTATTAAGCATTGGGGTATCAGAGAGACCCGATATGGTGAGGGTCTAATGGTCAGGTTCGAAAAAAAGGGTTCATTGGAGTTGAGATGTGACAGGGAACTCCGATAGGCTATGGGTCCAATACAAGTAGGGTATGATAGGAAAGAACTATGAATTAATAATGACCATTGATCTATCAAGGCTCTCTCCTAGATCTAAGATCGACCGTTCAAGTCAAACAAAAATGGAAATACACTGAAATTTAAATGGACACAATTCGATGTTGAGGCAGGACACCCTACATGATCCAATACCTTGAAAAATCAACTATATAATCAAAGTTTGTCGCTCGATCGAGACAAATTAAAACATAATTCAACTGCACACACAAACAAATCACAATGGCACATAAATTATGATATTTTATTGTATTCAAAAGGAATAAACTGATACAATGAATTTAGCTATGTTCCTTCTCGGTCTTTCGGATCTCTACACACTGCACACACACTCACACTCTCCACAATTTCTAACCTATATTCAATACAAAATAATCAATATATCTAAGATTTCTCAGGTATATCACAAACCAACCTATCCCGAGCTATCTCAACAAATTCCGAATATGAAAATTATGTTCCTAGAAATTAGCAACAAAAAAACCTATCAAAACTAATCAAACGAAGATATATTCTAGAGATACTTTGTACAACTATTACAAATGAAAATAGAAAAAATTAGGAAACCAACTTCCTTGGTAAATATTTGTGACCCCTAGGGTCAGTTTCAAAATAAAATTATTGATGCTCCTGCATCACAAGGCCTTATATATTGTTGGTCCCACCATATGCACATGATGAAATGCTCAAAATGAAGATGTGAAAAAGAATCTTATTGACCACTTGGTTGGCCTATTTGGTGAATCCTTCAACAAACGTGGAGTCACCTCATTGGACGATACATATTTGAAATATGTGAGGGATCAATATAGGGTTAATTTGAAAATAAACCCTAGGTATGAGCATCGTCTGATGATTCCCAATAGTGATTGGAAGAATCTAATGGAGGATGCAAAGGAGAATATAATGAGAGAAAAAAGGAAAGATGCCACCTAATTCAGGAAGGTAATTGATATTATGAATTTAATATGATGATTTTTCTTTAGTTCTTTATAAAAGTTTCCATATATAACCTATTTGAAACTTTTCAAGGTTACCAGACACATCAAAAGAAACAAAGGAAAGACTATAAAAACACAGACATCACAAAATTTTCCAAGTTGGTTACGTGAAACTAAAAGCATGAATTATAAGTATCAAATAATTAAACCATATGATTCCTATTGTCATCCTACTTTTATTTAATTGCATCAAAATGGTGACCACTAAAGAATACCTCCAACTCGGTTTCAAGTTTAACTTTAGAGCCATGGTTGAACATCGACAAAGCACAAGGAAAACACAATTTGCCTCTTTGAACAACATCGTAAGTAAAATCAATGGACTTTGATTTTTGATTACTTGTAAAATATATTCATGATTGATTTCACCCATAAATTAGTGTGTAATAAATAAAAATAATGAGGCTTATAGTGGAAAACAACCCCATGATGGTAGAGTGCAACCTGATGATGGTGGTGTGCAACCCAACCATAATAGTATTATGGCTATAAAATCATAAGTGTGGATTACAATTATTAATATTTAATTTCATATGGTGTACTTATAAATTTTCTTGTTTCAATGGAAGAGCATGTATATTGGGATGCTTAGTGGGAGTAGGAACACATGGTATCCAAACCAATGATATCAACTAGTCAACCTTGTAAAGAAAATTATAATGATATTTGTATTAATGAACTACTTCTATGAATAACTAACTGTATCAACTTAACCCTTTTTTTATTGTAGTTGACGCCCTTTTGCAGTAGCTTGCACATCGTGGAGAGTACACAACTAGACATAGAATGCATTAGAGAATGCATATTCAATCAACACCAAGAGAGGGCCCAATAACTAAAGGGGATCAAGAAATGGATGATCCAATTAACAAATATATACAAACTAAGAAATAAAAAAAGAAATGATTGTGTATATTATGAGACACATGCATAATGGAAACATATTTTGATGACAAAATTTATTAACATAAACTATTTGTTGCTACAATTTTTGTTTTTCTACCTTCTTGTGGATGAATCTTATATGTTTTGTATGTACAAAACCACACAATTCCACACACATTCTTTCTTTCATTTACCTTTAATTTTTGTTTTGCTACTTTCTATGCATGAATCGTACTAAGCCACTTTCAATTATTTTCCAATAGATAGATTGGGTATGAAAAATTGAGAGTGATGTGGCCGGGGAGGATGGGGGAATACGCTTCTACCTTCACATGGTTGGCCCTGTTCAGTAGAGAATAATTTTTTATCAAAACCAAGAGAAGCTCATTGAGGTATTCCACTTTAGTCTTTCTAGAGTCTCATACATGTTGATATGTCTATTTATTTATTTAATTATTATTCATTCTTATAACCTTTTATTCTATGATTATTTCTACGGGTCTTTGCAATGGAAATGAAACTAACAGATAGCCTATGTGTGATGTGGTTACAAAATATCCTTCTTCATTGAGCTCATGGACGCAAGTAGGTAGTACTCATATTTCCATTTTAGTTAGTGTGTATGCATACTTGCCAAAGATTCATGTTGATATTGTTGATGCCATTTCTTGGTAGTTTTCTTTGATGGTAAATTGTGTATATTCAATATCAAAACAAAAGTTTGTTTTGAACCTCTATTGATTGTGGTCATGTTCCTTGAAAATGCCTTAAGTTCTAAAGTTTATTGTTCATAATACTACCCTAATATCTAATGTTTCCAATTGGCCTAAAGAACAACTTGAGTAACATTGAATCAACAACCAAATGAATTATGGGTATTGTATTTGGACCTAATTTGGTCATTTAAAATTTTTGGACAAAACTATTTTGGTGATTTGTAGACATAAAAATATTTTCATTTTATTTCATTGGCTTTCATAGGCTATGGTAACAAAGCAAGAATTAGGTGCATTGATGCTAGATCTTGGTCTTGCAAATATAACATTGTGTATGGGAAAATATCATGTATGGTATTTGTGACCTCTAATTTAAAGGTGTTCTTTGGATACATTTTTTACTTTTTCAACCCAATTTGAATTTTGACCAATTATTCTATACTTGTGAATTGTTATGCAGGTTGAATCTATTGTAAATGTTGGGCCTAATCCCATCATGATACATCTGTCCATCTGGATTTTGGGCCCAATCCCATCATTTTTAGAATTGAGAATAAGTTTAGATCACGATGTTTATCCCGAAGGTAGTAGATATTCCAAGAGTCATATTGTTGAAGGGTTTTATTAAATCTCCACCCCTAATCCCTCCAAAACAATCTTGGCATGACACATGTTAATAAATTAGAAGAGGAAATCTAACACATATCAAGTCAACACTTACCCTACAGAAATTAAAAATTGTGAACATTATGTTTTTCTATCATCAAGGTGGGAATGTTTCTTTATCAATATAGAAATGCTACTTTTCCTATCCATTTATCATGCATGCCTAGAAAAAAGAATAAGAAGAACATGGTGAAGCTCATAGTAATTTATTTTTGCATGGAGATTTGATTGCTATTGTGATATGGACATCTGCATGAAAATAATATAATTTTATGGATGCATTACAATTATAATGTTGTAGGGTGTTTTTCTCACCGTAAAGATTTCATCCATCCTAGAAAAACAAACATAGTTTCAGGAATTGCGGGGTGTTTGCCTCACCCTAAAGGTTGCATCTATCCTAGGAAAAAAATACAATTTTGTGAATTGTGTTAGTTTTTTATCATTTCTTTAGTTATGCTTCATGTTAAAGTTTATACAACGTTCACTTTGCATTCCTATCAGAGTAAGATATCCTTTATCAATAGAGGTTTTTAATGTAAATAGTTTGGATTTTAATTTTATAATTTTCTTTTGGCAGTCTATGTCAGATGATGCAGAGATAGGAAGAATTTTTATTATTGAGCATCCAAAACTACCTAAAGACAAATATGTCTGCTATTGGGAGGTTGAATAATTTATAGAAGAAAATAGGAAACATCAAGCACAATAAGTTTAACAATTTTCTAATTCATTATCAAAATTTACATTTTCTTATAGATGTAGATATATAGGCTCTATGATGTTGTATTTTTGTTAGTCATGCTTTGAGAATAACTTCAATTAGTTTTTAAACATGTTCATATTTATAAATGTAACAATACATATTTATTCATCCATGTAATCACAAACCAATGTATATTTCAACCATTTACTAAATTTTGGGCACAAATCACCCTAGTGTATAGTTTTTAGGGTTTACAACATATCCACAATATTGTAACTTGTAACTTGTAAATTACTAACACCATACATGTATGTTTCTTCCTAGCGCATGCATTTTTCATCATGCATTATTTTCATGCATTTTTTCATTTTTTCATTTTTGGCATTTACAAGACAGTTTTTATCCTTTATGCACACCAAAGGTTTTTTTTGTTTCAAAATGAAAAATTAAAGGTATTATAAAAATTTGTAAAATGATAAAATATAAAATCCAAAATTTGAATCACTCAATTTGGAGGTCATATGGATCTTAGGCATGCATTTTATAGTAACACAATTTTACCCTCCATTTTACAAAAAGTCTTGAATCTTGGTTCAAGCTAAAAATCCTTATTCGTGAGATCGGAAGAG
>CBVK0102000111.1:0-16224 GCA_900067695.1 Picea abies
CAGTTCCTGTAATTCCCTAAAGAATCATAGGATATGTTCATGGTTTGCATATTCAACGGAATGTTGTAAAATGATCTCAAAAGAAACTCATTGTATCTATGCCAAGGAAGATGGAGGTGCAGATGTGGGATGATGACATTTAATAATAACACCTCTTGATTAAGAATTTATTATAAATTAAATAACCTCTTCTACAACATCATTTGAAATTGTTGTTTTATTCCAATCAAAACATAAATCAAAGTCCCTTCGAACAAGAGTATGAAGGTCAGAAACATTAACATTATTAGGAGAAACCTGCTCAGACAAAAGTTGTCATTTTTCAAAATATTATTCCAATTTTGAATTGTTGTTTCATCTGAAAGACCAATATCTAAGGGATTGTTCCTAAATGATTTTTACAAAAGAAATGCAATCCAACATAAAGTATGGAATTCTTTTGAGGTCTCATTGGGAATAAAATAAAACCGTAACCACACTCTAATAATGGCGTGGACATATCTATGTTTCCATTGCTCTTTTTTACGTTTGGCATCAAATGTGCAAGATGTTGTTGTTTCTATCAAGCACAAATGTTCAATAAAAGGAAGTCTCTTTTGATATATTTCACCAAAAATTTTGGAAGATGAAAATTGATGGGGGTCATTTGGAATGTTTTTTGAAAAACATTCACCAAACATTTCAGAAAATGAATTTTCAACTGTAAAGTAAAATAGATATATTTATAATCATATGACAAGTTTCCTAGGCTCCAATGTCATGATCAAAAAGTGTTTCAGTAAGGAATCTTCCGTATGCACAAAAAGATGATGGGGGTCATTTGGAATGTTTTTTGAAAAACATTCACCAAACATTTCAGAAAATGAATTTTCAACTGTAAAGTAAAATAGATATATTTATAATCATATGACAAGTTTCCTAGGCTCCAATGTCATGATCAAAAAGTGTTTCAGTAAGGAATCTTCCGTATGCACAAAAAGAAGGATCTTTGGAGGCACCAAAATTTGAAATTCTAGTTAGCATATCTTCATATATTTGTGATCTATTTTCTGCTATGGAAGCATATTTAGCAACATATTTCAATACAACATGTCGAGAAACCACTAGCTGACAATCAACATTTGCACGCTACATTACAAGAAGATCTACATTATGGACAGTTAGCTTATCATCATTCCATGTTGGCTCATATTTCATATTCCCTTTTTCATTTATGAATAATAGTGGTTCATATCAAACCTAGCGACAAGTGAGAAAATAACCTTTCTTGCATAAGCAAGAATATACACTGCACTTTGTATGCCTTTGAACATAGCTCAACAAATGTTTATAATCATCATGAGGATTTGAAGAAAAAAATTGATTAATATTCAATATCCAGGGTTCATCATTGATGCCTCGAGGAACAATTATTTTTCAGTTATCAATGTCACGTGGATTCCATGATGTTACATATATGTTGAATATTTATTTGCAACATGCACATCTAAAGGATTGGACCAATCTAACCATTCCATGTTTTGAGCACTTGACAACCATAAGAAGAAATAGATGTGCATTGAACCTCTATGTTACCACTTGTATCTAAACAAAAACAAGATATAGTAAATATATATAGCAGAGAAATAACAACAACAACTAAGAGAAAACATTGCTCGCATAAATATGAAAACACTAACCTGTACCAATAGTATTTATCTCAAAGATATTTTTGGATAATTTGTTCTCGAAATATATTGAATCTATAATAACATCCTCAATTTTTTTCGATGTTCATTTAAACCATAAGAATTTTCATTTCTAGACATGAGGTTATGCAATTCTGACCACTTTGTGTCAGCTACATTCAAAGTATAAAACAAAGCTAGACAACCCAACCAAGTTATCATTTTGGTAAGTTCAATATGACACCTTGTACAATAGTCCCTTGTACCTCTGAGTGAACCAAAATGCATAAGATGCTCAACCAACTTATTATCAAGTAAATATAGGAGTTGTTGACACAAGTCATGAATTGTTGTTGGTGATTTATCATGTATATTTTTCTTTACAAAAAATGCAACAGTTTCTTGGCCTCGATGTTGCATTATCATGTTTAGTAAGAAATATCTAAAGAGAGGATGACTTCCAAATATCTAATCAAATTTGCTAAGAACATACAATCCATATTCATGAAGTTGAATGTTATAAATGTCGATGTAACTAGTCAACCTCACCATTGGAGAATAATTTGGGGAATTCCATGTCTAATAAACCTTATGTATTATATTCATTTACTAGAGATAAACCAATATATGACCAATCGACTAGTTGAATAAGTGAAGAATCAACATTTTCCATAAATGTTATTATTTCTTCCACTTCTATATGTTCATTGTGTAGTCGATCAAAAAAAGATGAAGGATGAAAGTGAAAATGGTCATTGGGAAATCCTTGAATGTCTGTAACATGGTTATCTTCTTCTTCAATATCACAATCAACAAATTTAAGCCTAGTTAAAACATTTGTTGAGTTTTCAGGGAGAGTAGAAACCGATCCCATGTCACTTGGAACATATTGATAAAATTTATCCATTTGAATTTTGTAAGAAAATGCATTCACCACCCGTGATATCTTGACATAACATTCATAATATTTAGATTGAGAACCACATCTCCTCACAATTAGAAATTCAATATCTTAAACACCTCATGTAATATTTTTAGCAATCACGGAAATATCCTCTGAAAACATGATTGTGTGGCCACTATATTTATATTTTCCACCATGAGCATGGATCACTTGAAATATGATATTTGCAGGTTCTATGGTCATCTCTTCAACTTAGGTAAGTACTCTTAGAACTTGAGGTTTCTCACCAGGATCCACGTGATTCCATCAAGAGAAACGATGGGAACCTCTCTCTTGCTTATACCTTTTACAAATAGGTCCTTTAGACCCCTTCAAAACATGAATTTAAGGATATGATTCTTGTCAAACATGACACATTTGGTAAATGCATAGGTTATATATCGTCTCTTGAAACATTTTACGTACTACAATCATGTTGGGATGAATCTGTATATGTCCTCTTGTCATGAGATCATGTTGACCACTAATTGGAAGAGTAAAGTTACCTCTGAAATCTACTTCATTTTCAACGATGTTAGAGGGCCCAACCAAATTTGTAGTAGGTAAATTGGGCCTATTACGTCCACAAATTATTTCCCTTAAATTTGTGGATTGAATTTCTCTAACCTGATTGCACTAAATGGTGTCCTAGTCATAAAACACTCTAAACTTTAATGTCCATCTAAGAGTGAAAAATGAGGATTATAAATTTAAAAATCAATAGAAAATAAAACACATACAACATCAACATTTTCTTACCAATTATATGGTCCAGTAATATTTGAAGGTGGGTCATGAGATGATTCCCATTAATTTGTATTGTGAGCTATTGTAAAATGTACAAAATTCAATTGTATATCTCTATTCGAATGAATGATATCCTGAGCGAACAAAATAAAACATGGTTAAAGTCATCAATACAAGGAAATAACTAACAATATAGTCATGATGAATGAGGATTGAAATACCTTCATTCTTCCATGTGAAAAGATATGCGAGATGATTTCTTATGTTGGTGGTGCGACATTTTCTTCAGAAAGAGGGTTGTGAAAGGAAGATCCAATGTTTGAAGTAGGAGCTTGCAAATTTTCTAGAAAATGGGAAAGAAAATGACATGCATGCACTTCCATAGATGGCACTATTTCCAGAATGACATCAATAACTCTATCCTGCATGTTTTGTGCCTTTTCTCCATGATCTAAACTTGCACTTCCATTTGTTTAATTATAGAAGTTGTAATTCGTATGTATATTATGTTCACGATGATCTTCCAAAATATGAGAAGTTTCTCCAATAAAATGAATGTTGTTATAATATTGTGGTATACTAGAAATATTAGGGTTGTGAAAAGATTTTGGGAATGAAACATTGATGTGAAATGTTCTTTGCATGATATCATCCAAACTATGATACTTGTGAGTATTGAGAAATTCATTTTAAGTAGTAATTTCCTTGGTCATTCTATGATATAGAACTCTTTTACCTTCATTTATTCCATCTTTATTTTTTTGATATCAGAGATAATGAAGTTCATTATCCATCTCATGTGATGTCGGTGATCTATTGTGTTTGTTAGAATTATTACATGTGCCCTCAGCTGATATTTATACAACTACATAGAAATAATAACACATTTTTAACGTTACCAAAATAATATAAATTCCATTCATATAGAGATGAACAAATTATGGAAATAATAATACACTAAATAAATAATATTTTGATATACATTTGAATATATAGAAAATGAGATGAACATGAGAGTAAAGAAGAAATGAAATGAAATTTTGAAGTAAAATTGCAGTACAACCATATAACCATAATAAGTGAAATTAAAAATTATATCAATTCAAAGGAAAAAAATTTAAACTTATATGCAATTTTGAATCAGAGAAAGATTATACAAAAAATTATATGCAGATTTTCAAGGAAAAGTAAAACATACAATTTTACTTTAAGCAAATATTTAAAAGTATATAATCAAAATATATAAATCTAAATATGAAAATTCTAATAAAAACTATAAAATTTTAGAACCAATAGACAATTCCAATGAAAATTCTAATAACACCTCTAACATGTATATATAATTTCAATGAAAATACATTATTAAAGAAATAAATATGAATTTAAAGTATATAGTATGAAATGTTTAAAAGAGGGTCAACAACCTATTACATCATATCGATGCCCAATGGTGGAATGTCATCAACATAGTTCATATTTGGGATAAGTGGAAAAAAAGTTCCACTTTCAATTAGATCATTGCAATTCTCAACTTTAGGAAAGTGGGACCCATATGTTTGTTCGTTGGATACATTATCGTTAACAACATGCATACATAACTGATGTAAGAGAATCACCTTCAAAGTCAAATACACAAGCATGGAGGCAGGGACACGACATCTCAACATGACAAAATTTCAAATTAGAAATTAACTCTGAATTAAATCGAGGTTGTTGAGATATTTTGTAAACAACATTTTAAAAATGTAACTTGTTTATAAAGTCATGAAGGACTGTAAGAGGCTGCAAATATGGAGTGTTGAATCTTGTCTAGCAATAACAATTAGTTAATGTAATATAGGAGGTTAGGTGAGAGAGGACAAGCTCGTAGAGCCCCTCTTTTGTAAAGAGATCTTGTATCAGATTTCAGAGGAGAGTAAGGAGACTAGAGAGAGAGATCTCGGGGTAGAGAAGTATTAGAAGAAGAAGAACTCGAGATAGAGTTAGAATAGGAGAAAGAACTAAGACTCTGTCGTAGTCTAGTCTATGTACACATTTGTAAACAAACATTCATCTTAATATGAAGAAAATCAGTTTTTCCTGCACACGACGTATTTATGAATTATCTGTATTATGTGAATGTTTATAGGTTTCATCCGTAGTCGGTAGATAAATTTATTTATCTTTTTTTGAGTTTGAAGTATCATTCTATGTTGTTTAGGTTGTGCAAGGAGTGCATAACAGAACATTTGAAGTTCTGTAGCCATCACAAGGAATGTGAATCTGAACTCTGTGGAGTCAGGAAAGAATGTGCAAGGAGGTTCCACAAGAGTGATCAGGACTCAAGGAGGAAACTCAAGGTTACTGAATACCTTAGAGGAGGAATCTGTGTGGAGAAGACATAGGGAGACAGATTTATTGAACACTCTGTAAGGAAGAGATCTGCAAGGTGTGCATCAAGCAAGGAGAATGCCAGGAGGGAGAGAAGAATTTATTTTCAAGAAATCCTTCAAATCTGAGTTTGACAAAATCCCAGAAACGCAAGGAGTGTGTGGGAGATCAAAATCTTCGAGGAGATCAAGCTCATAAGGGATAATGCAAGGAGAACATGGGTGACAGACTTATTCTAAGTCCTAAAGCTCAGAAGAGATAATGCTTTCAGAAGCAAAGGAGAATGCCAGGAGGGAGAGAAGAATTTATTTTCAAGAAATCCTTCAGATTTGAGTTTGACGAAATCCCATAAATGTAAGGAGTGTATGGGAGAATGAAATATTCGAGGAGATAAATATTAGAAGGGGTAACGCAAGGAATGCGTGAGTGACAGACTTATTCTAAGTCCAAAATCTCAGAAGAGATAACGCTTGCAAGAGCGTAAGCGAGACCCAAGATAGTTGGGTTCGCAGCAGAAGTTTCAAAGGCCAAAACCTTTGAATGTGGACTAAATCTTCAAAGGATGAAAGAAGTTGAAAGATCAGGAGGAGGAGCGACAACAACCATCAGATTTGGTTGTAAGGAGGAGTCTGGATTAAAGTCCTGAATATTTGGAACCATCCATCACCTGGGAGGATGCATGGCAGAAACCCATCAAATTCAGGTGAAGATGCTTCGAGAGGAACGCGTGCACAGAAGTTTGAAACTTTCGAAGCCTGAAGAGTCAAAGAGATGAAGAAATAGAGGGAATCTGAACCATCAGATTCGGAGGGACATGCATCGGCAATTCATGAGAGCAAGAGAAAGACGAGGATGGAATGTTGAAACATGTGAACCCCGAATAGTTGAAGAGTCGAGGGTCGTCGATCTGCGGGGAGCTAGTTGTCAACAGATCTGAGATTTTGAACAGATGCACTACGAGAGAAATGAGTGTATAGGCATTTGAAACTCTTGAAGTCTGAAGAGACGAATCCTAAAGAGCCAAAAAGATGAAGCATCGAAGAGCCGAAGAGCCGAAGCGTTGAAGGGATAAAGAGAATCTAGACCGTCAGATCCAGAAAGGACACGTGGAAAAATATCATGAACTCAAGGTGAAATCACTCCGGGAGAAGGCAAAGGAGAAGGGTTTGAAATCACGGAAGCCTGAACAGCCAAAGCGGATGATAGTCATTGATCTGGGTTGGACAGGTGTCACCAGATCATGAGCTTCGAAGGATCGTACTCAGGGGTTTTTGAGAAGTTGAGTTTCAGAAAGTTTCGAATGAGCTGAAGAGCCAAAGTATAATATCAACCATTCGATCAATCGAAGGAGATCTGAGTTGTTAGATCATCTGAAGGAAATCTCGGGTGTCGGATCAACCAAGAGAGTCTAAACCGTAAGATATCATGAGTTCAGGAGGAAGCAAGTTTGATACTTGAAACTCCCAAAGCGCGAATAGCCGAAGTCGAGAGTCGTCAATTTGCGAGGGGACACTTGTCAACATATCACAAGCTTCGAGAAAATTATATTGAACCTCTAAGTTGAGATTTGAGATTCGTGAATCCCGAAGATCCGAAGAAGATCCAAGCCATAAGATCACCCGAAGTGAACGTGAACCGTCAGACCAGGAGAGGAGATGTAATGAAGATCTGAGCACTCCGGGTAAAGTTCTGGAGCGATTTATAGTCGTCAGATGTAGGGGAGACATGGAGAAAATCCATGTACTTTGGGTAAAGTCCCGAAGTAAACCTTAGCCATTGATCCGAAGAGGACACATGTTAGTGGATTATAGCCTTCGGATAGAATTCATTGGAGGAAGGCGAGGTTTGAAATTTGAGATTTTCGAAGCCCAAAAATCTGAAACGACGAGAGTCGTCGATGTGAAGGTGGAAACATGGCAATATATCCAAGACTCCAGAAGAAAGCAGGGAGGGAGGTCCAAAGACATGGAGAAGATCTTGATCGTTGATTGAGGAGGAAGTGGAAGGACCATTGATCTGGTTGGGGAACCCAAAGTCCATAAACGGGAGCACAACCATTGATTGGGGAGGATATGTGTCAAAAAATCTTCCACTCCAGAAGATACCTAGTCAAAAGCAATGAAGATTTGATATTTCAAATTCTCGAAGGTCGGATTAGCGGAGGAGATCCTGGCCGCACATTTAAAAGGACATGTTTCGAAAGATCTTTCATTCCGGAAGATTTCCATACAAAGGTAGGGAAGGTTTGAGACTTCAAAATCCTGAAGTCCAGAATCGCGAAGAGATCTCGACCATTGATCGAGAGGAAGAAGATATTGTCTGTAGATTTGGGGAGGACAGATCTGAACCGTCAATTGAGGGTACTGTCAAGATCGGGAGATCGATGGTCCCACAACATTGTGGAGATTGGAGGTGCGTGAGATTTAGCAAGAAGTCACGTGGTCATGTGAGGACATCGTCCAAGGTCGCATGCAAAGAAGGAGCTTAGAAAAGGGAGCTTGTGAAGGTTGAGAATAAAGATTCCTGAAGGTCAGACTCACAGAGGAGATCCTGACCGTAGATTCAAGGAGCTAGATGGCAGTAGATGTTCCACTTCGGGAGATTGCCATATCAAGGAGAGAGATGTTTGAAAACTGAAACTCCTGACGCCCGAAAGGAGAAATCAACGACAGTTGTTGATCTAGAGAGGATTTACGTGGTGACAAATCATGATGATCGGATATCGTGCATAGATGGTAGGAAGGGAGATTCGATAGAAGTCGTTGACCAAATTGGAAATTTTCTACTTTTCCAATTAACCAAACAAAGGTGGAACCACCATTAATGATATGTATCAGTTGGTTATTATATAATTCTAATAACATACATTGTATGTAAGTGAATGGAACAAATTAAAAACTCCAATGATTTTTGAAAACATCCAACCAGTAGATTGTTTACCCATATCTAGGGTAGTCTTCATAGTCTTTGTTTAAATACAACCAAAAAAAATTACTCTTATAGAATATTGCATTATTTGTGGGTGAAGTACCACTATAAGGAACTTTTTTCCTTCTCCACAGCCTATAAGGGTTGCTGCAAATGTAAAAATTCAATTGCATTATTTTATAAACGTGTTTCAAAGAAACCAAATCATATTTATTGGGAACTGACTTGTTCCAGTAGGGAAAAGAAACCCCATTCTCCAACCCATATACAAACTACATTTTTAAAGGAATTTGTAAATGGATCTATGACTATATAATTGTTGCAGTGGGATCATTTTGTTGGTAAATATAGAAAAATCATGGATCCAATTGTACACTAAACTATTTCATCCTTGGATTTGGTATCTAATTATCTCTTCTTTTCAATCTGGCTATTTCATTTTGCATCTGTCTAATTGTGTTATTTGTCTGTGAAATTATGATCCTTTTCTTAGTTTCTTGGGCTTCCACAAGGTCTATTTTCACATTCAGGATAGTTCCCTTGAAAAATCCTCCACCAATGGCCTGATTTTGACTTGGTCACGACTTTTCCTCTTCATTTATTCTCGAAGTAGAGGCTCCTTGATCATCAATATTTAGATTACCCATCTGCCTTTGTACTTTTCAGAGGATAATACCAGGGTCAATGCTCAATTCAATCATGATTTCCTCCATTTATGTGGCTTTAGTCATTGCTTCCTCTAGGGTGTCCAATTAGGATGCTCTGATAACAAACTTTACATTTGGTGGCATGGCATTTTTATAGCAACCAAGTATCACTGGGTCATTTGTCCTTTTATCTTCATGAATCTTGCTCAGAGTTTTGTTGAATTTGAGATTGAAATATCGTATTCTCTCATTCTTCTTTAAACAAATCTGAGTGAAATTAGTGAGAAGGGTATGATATGCTACTAGGGGAGCAAACATAGTTAGGAACATGATTTATAGATCATTCAATGAACCAATTGATCTGGTGGGAAATGTAGTATACCATTTATAGGCTTGGCCTGATAAGTTTTGGAGAAATAACTTTACCATTACATGACCATATTCCAAAAGATGAAAGTCACAAACATCAAATAAAAAATCAACATGTCTCATAACATCAATTGTTCCATCTCTAGAAAAATATTTCAAGGCACCTTTAGGGAGAATTGGGAGCTCGTGTTGTTCTCCTCGTAGGTCAAGAGGAGAATCTCTTATTCATCTAGGGTTTTTGAATCTTCTCATTCCTTCATTTCTCCTTTATTCTCGCCTTTCTTCATTTCTTTCCTCTCGTATTTCTTCATTTCTTTCTTCTCATCTTTCTTCATGTCTTTCTTTCCTTTCAACCATGTCTAGAAGATTCTTTTCTTCATCAGGAATATGTTCTTCACTTTCTAAAGTATGTAGTTGCTTGATTTTACTTCTAGTGATTGGTCCTTTGTATTTGTCTAGCTTCAATTCTTGATTTTACTTCTAGTGATTGGTCCTTTGTATTTGTCTAGCTTCAATTCCAACCTTTTTCTTGTGCTCTTCGATGTTATATCTCGTTTCTTTGGTCTTGTTCTTCTTCATTTTTTTTCCTTCAAAGAATTTCTCTTTCTTCTTCTTCAACCAGTGTTTGCCAAGACCTTTATAATTCTACTCTGGTTTCGACTGTTGTTATTGCAAGATGATATAGCTTACATAATACTTTGTTGATTATTTAATCCAATTTCTAACTCAGTTTGGTTAGCTTGAGGAAAATTCATGTAATTTAAGGATGTTAAACCAGATTCAAATCTTTCAGTTTTTCCCCAGTATGGTCGCCAAAAATGTTGATGCTTGAATTTGTTAAGACTGAAACAAAAACCTCATGATGTAAACCCCCACCACCTCCTCAGGCTCGCATGAAATTTCGATCTAAGGATCGTTCTTCTTCGGAGTTGAATTATCTCTTGGGATCTTACTGAACCCTTGAAATTCCTTACCACTTGCCTTTTTCCCTTTCCCTGTGCACAAATCTACCTTCGCAAGGGTCTATTTATCTCAGCAGAGAAATTCACATGACCTCGGGTCAAAACCATAGGCTAAACCCCTTACATAGTAGGCACTTCACCACTTTGGAGCTTCAGGCTTTGGGAGTTCCAACTACAACACACACCAATTCTTTCAAATGCCATATTCACGAATCACTGAATAGTGGAGGGGATGAACGGCTCACAACACACGTCGTTATCTAAGTTTCACATGAATTTTTGGGACTCTGGGCTTCAATATCTTTCCCCATTCAAATGTGCAACACCTTATAATGCACAAACTCTAAACTCATGGATCGAATGGCTAATGTCTTCTTTCATATCAATGGTCTATATTTACTCCGCACTACGATATCAATGGTCTATATTTACTCCGCACTACGGGCTTTAGAGCTTTTCATGACACAAATTGCACTTCCTCCCGAATCCATGAATGTCGAACTTCCAGATAGGATTGGGGATCAACAGACTCGCTCTATCCTAGATCTATGGTCTAGAATCGCTCTATTCTCTAGGGCTTCAGAGATCTTCACTACACAACACTCCAAATCCTCTGAATGTTGAACTAGCGGGTTATCTAGAGGCTCACAGATCGACGATCCACACCTTATCAACAAATGATGGTTGTGATCTCTTCAGAATTCTAGGCTTTAAAATTTCTCCTCCAACTGTCCTCGAAAACCCTTGAATGTCGAACTAGCGGATTCCCAGGCTAGCCGATCAACGATACACACTTTTACAACAGCCAATGACTGTGATCTTCTCTGGGACTCTGGGCTTCGGAGATTCCAAGATGTTAACACATTGTGTTTCCCGGATCATCGAAGTCCAAATATGTGAAGGATTCAATCAGTGTTCCACGCATCCTTGCCATCATAAGGTCTCGATTGCCTCTAAACTTCAGGGCTTCAGGAGTTTCTAACCCAAATCCATTCAAATCCAAATTCCTCTAGAGTGCCAAGTATTTGAATCACACGATTTGTCGCCACGTGGCCCTGATGCCATCAGTCATGATCCACTCTAGGCTTTGAAGCTTCAGGAGTTATCGATCCAACACACCTTATGCCTCTATTCCCCCAAACTGCTAGATTCTTGAACCTCAAGCAATCTTCTTACACATAGCCCTAACACCAACAGTCAGAATCCGCTATGGGATTTGAAGCTTCGAGGGTTATGCACTTTCTTGTGACCACAATCTATTTCCTTCATATAGCCAAACTCCCAGACTACCCTTGATCTCCTGACACGTGGCCTTATAATCGACGTCCAGGGTTTGCTCCAGAACTTCGGAGCTTCGGGGCTTTCTTCTTTTTACACTACAACAACCCATCTCTCCTGGACTATCGTACTTCTGGATACCTATTTATCCATGGACATGTTTCCTCCATCTACCAATGATTGAAATTGACATCGGACTCCAGGACCTCAGGAGATTTGTCTCCTCCAATATGAACACATGGAAATTTTCAAACTCACGAAGTCCGAAGGACTTAAAGGGTTAATGGTTGTGTTACTTACCTGGATCCAATGGTTGTTGATCCTTACACTCAGATCCGACGGCTAGGATATGTTCTCCTTCTTTACGCACTCCTCCTCCTGTTTGGACTTAGATCCAATGGTCCATATGTATTTCCGTAGCTAATCCAATGAATGTTGTAGCTTCCTCCTTCATTGCTCCACTTCCCTTCAACTTGGGATATTGGAAGGGTTCAAAGGCTACAACCTTTGTCTGCATTCACTATAACTCTCTCCCTCCTGATCTTTTATGATTCCTCTGGGTTTTAAAGGGGCTTGGCCCTTTGCTACTTCAACAAATATGTTTTCCCTCCTTGCAGCAGGACGCTCTTTCTCCTGAGCTTTGGCACTTCAAATACTTGGCCTCTTGGGCACTCCTTATGCTTTCCTTCTCAATTTGGACTAACACTTGAAAAAGTGTTGTCTCTGTGCACTCCTTGCACTCACCTCTGCATAAACTCAGACTATCTCTCCTGAGCTTTCAAACATGTAGATGGTTCAAACCCCACAGTCCTTGTGTTGGCTCTGTGCGCACCTTGCACTTACCTCCTCCTCTCTGATATTTTACACTACGTTGAGTGTAGACACACTCCTTGTGCTCACTCTATACAAACTTGCACTATTCCTCCTGATATTAATCTTTTGGTGTGCCCACTTGGAAACCTTCTCACAAAACTCCTGAATGAGTTCTTGCGCACACCTTGTGTTGGCTCCTCAAATTCTTCAGTGACTCTGATGTGCACTCATTGCATAACCTTTCTGAGCTTATGACTTGTTCTGGTGTGCCCGCCTGGCACTCTCCTCACATAACTCCTAACCGAGTTCCTATGCACTCCTTGTGCTAGCCTTTTAGAGTTTTCTAACAACTCTAAGGTGCACTCTTTGCACAACTATGAGAGCCCAGAATACTCAGAAAAATACAAAGATAGGGGATTATTTCAATTCCTGGAAAGGGAACACTTAAACATCCATAACATTCACACATATTCATAGAAAACATTCAGAAACCAACATATTCATTCATTCACACAGAAGATACACACAAAGATGCATATGCATGGAAATCTACTCTTTATATTAATACTGAATAGTATTTACAATGTGTACAAGACTCGGTTGCAACAAAGTCTCAATTCCTTCTCCTCTCCTCTCCTCTCTTCTCTTCAATTGCACTCACTAATTAATTCTCAATACATTGATATTTTTACAAAAGAGGAGCTTCTCGAGCCTTCCTCCACCTACCTACATTAATTTACATTTAATTGACATCTTGTCCAAATCAGATCTAGATCCGTCTAATTGTCATCCATTAAAAGATAATTTACATACACCTTGCACAAATACAATGGCTCGAATTTCCTCAAGCCTTACAAACTTTAATTTCATTAAATTACATTTGAAATTTGAGATTTAAACTCAAAAATGAGAAGATTGGCAATTCTCTCTTTGGGATCTGCTCCCTCCTAGTGCATTGTTGCGCTGGTTGCTAACGTGTTGATGAGTTGGAGTGATGCTCCTGCATCACTTCACAAGGATATGAATCCTCCTGTGTTTTTATAGAGGTGGTACTCTTGTTTGGCTTATGATATTCTTTAATAACTTTTAGATCTAGAAATAATATAGGACTTTAAGATGATCCAATATTTATGCTCAAAGAAAGATAAAAATGTTGAAAGATAAAAGATTTATTTTAAGATAATTCCTAAGAAAGGACTAGGAAACTCACACATCACACATTCCAAACAATGTCCTCACATCCATCATAGTGAAAATAAAGATTTATGATCACACATAAAAATAAAAGAATATGGTCCAGACACATTTGAGAACTTTTATAGAGTAAATACTTGCATAGATCAAAATAAGATTATAATGGATTCAAATACCTTATACTCAGAGCTTGGTGCTACAAAATACAGTCAAAATTGATCCCGCATTAGTTCTCTTGGGATTTCTCAAAAATAATAGAGTTGGTTACAATGCCTTGAAATTTAAAATGTGTTTGTCCAAAGGACTGAGATTAGGGCTCCTGCAGACCATAAAAGTAAACATGTTCAAGTCAATAAAATGTAGAAGGAAGAAAGTGAGCGGATGCAAAGAAAAAAGATATGGAAAGAAGACAAAGAGAAAGTTATCAGGTCTCACTTATACCTTTCTATTCAAAGAAAAAGAATAATTGGATGAAAAATGATAACGATAACAAACTGTGATCAACATGGACTTACTATGATGGTATCTCTCACTCTTATTGTGCTTCTTGTTGTTATTTCATTCTCCTCGCTGACGATTATTGAAACTATCCCAACTATTGTTTCTTGACCTTCTTCGGTTAACTTATCAATTGATTTTTTAAACCAATATTGAATATAATTTTTCATAGGCACAACATTTATCTCATGTCTAATTTTGATATTAAATAATTCTCCTTATAAATTTCTTAGATCATGAGAAATACCATGGATTGATTCTTCAATGACATGATTTTTTATAGAGTAATCAGTAAGTCAATTATCAATTTCTTCTTCACCATACTCAATTATACTATTGAATGTTTCAAGTGATAATCCTTTCAATATTTCCACGTGTTCATCAAACTATTTTTTTTTCATAAGCATTGAATTAAAGATCAATTTAGGATCTTGAACTTCATCAGTACTACCTTCCAAGTCTATTTATGTAAGCCTTTTGAATAACTCTTCTCTCTTTGTTATGACTTTACTGCAAGTTTGAACAATATCTTTTATATTTTTAATATTTTCTATCCAATAGGTTTTCAACTATTTAATTAGGGTGGGAGAAGGAAAATCTTCTTCTCTCCTCATTGCCTCTATCAAATTTGAAACTTTTAGTCCAAATGGTATGACAACATCTATATAAAACCCTTCTTCATTTTTAAGGTCAGCTTGAAGATATTCATGGAACGCATGTGCTCTCGAACCAAAAGAAACAATATTTTTAGAGACTTTTCAGGACTCTATTACGAGTGACATTCTCTTTTTAATATTTCTCTCGACATAATTTTGAACAACCATAAACAAACTTGATTATCCTTTGAATTTGGTACTTGATGATGTGGTTAGCTTTACCATTGTTAAAGGGCTAGCCAAAATGAGAAGAGGCATCAAGGAAGTTTCCAACTCTTTGATTTTTTCCTTTAGCTTGGCATTCTTAGCTTCCAAACCATCAATAGAATCATTAAGAGCATCCCCAGTTGCATTGTCAATTTTGGATTTGAGATGGTCGCATATACTTAAGTTCAACCTCTGCACAGGATTTTCCTTTTTTATTTCTTTGATATTTTCTTTCCAATATTAACTTTTCAGAATCTATATAAAAAACAACACTCTGAATAGTAAAGGATTCTTCTTCACTGAAATGTTCATTCTCAGAAACTTCCAATATAGTATTTTTTTGAACAACATGCTCCTGTTCTATTTCAAGAAATATATTTTTAATATCTTCGTCCAATTCCATATCCTCCAAAGAGAAACTTTTAATATCATTTTCTAAAATATTTTTCTCCACCTCCTGCAATGGAGATTTGATTTTCTTTCTTACAGGGAGTTTGTGGGAACTTTTAATTTTTCTAGAGGGAGGGTTCTTATCTCCTCCTCCACTAGTGCTATTGTTGATAGACTTCTTAACTAGGCAGGCCACTGGAGCATTTCTCCTGGATGTAGTATTTTTTAGAGTGACAACTAGAGATTGAGAATTCCTTTCATCGGAATTTTTTCCCTTTTGTTTGTAATCACCATTGTTGTTGAGTAAGGTTTCTATATTGACAGTATCATGTGAATGAGTGTTATGAATATTTATTTATTCTTCTTCACTCAAAATAGTTTGAATGAAAGAATTAGTAGACCCCACTGATTGCTTATGTTCAACAAAGATCTTGCTTGGGTCAAAACTTTTGATTTTCTCAGCATATTTCAAACTGATATTGTTGAAATGACCTACAAACTCATCAATTTTATTTATATTTCTTAATACAAATTCTCCAATCTTCCAAGGAAGAG
>CBVK0102000117.1:0-12099 GCA_900067695.1 Picea abies
AAAGAACTTAGAGGGGTACAATAGAGTCCAAAAAGATCCCAAAGGCAAGGCCAATACATCAAGTTCATCTGTACTTCATCCCTATATAACCATTTTTCGATTTGTTCTCTGCTAAAATTCAGTACATTACAAAATTTGCAAGTGGTTATTCTGTAGAAAATACCTAGAGTGCATATGCACTTAAACACATTAGTTACCTAGCACGAGGTTGAATAGAGGATATGGTTCTACCATTTCGTTGTCATGTGTGGGCATATTCAAGTCATGAAGATATTGTTCAACCGATGGTGAGGAACCACTGCTGGAAGGAGTTTTATCCATAGGAGTTGGTGCCATCTGCATCTACAAGCTTTCCACGTGTGACCGTATCACATCCACCTCATCATGTTGTTGTCACATAGTCATCCTATGCTAAATGAGAATGTCTAGGATATAAGAGACTCGAGAGGAAAAACTGTGGTGGGAAATTTGAAGTTCCTGGAGTTCCTTCCCCAGAGTGTCGAGGGAATCCTTTATGGCTTGTTGTTGACTTCTATTACAAGGCTTTGGGTTAAATAAAGATGAATGAATATGAAAAACCTTCTTAAGAGAAAAAATATTGAGCCACAAGTTCCTTTGTTGAGAGGCTGTGCTCACCAAGGAAGAGAAATTGGGCGCTAGACAATCACAATTCCACTATGGATTTCAAATGTTTAGAAGTTCCAATTGANNNTCCAATTGACATTGTTGCACTTTCACCTACTTCTTGACATCAAACTAGGAGTAATACCAACCTGTCCATCATTTGGAGTTCCTGCTTCAATTTCTCGGAGGATCCCAATTTTGTTTCTTACACCTTTCCTTACACATAATTCTTGATACTGCAGCTCCAAACTTCTGGTAGCAGTGCTTTCCTCTTGATTCATGAAGGAGAAATGAAGTCTTCCTAAGTACCCCTGAGTCCGTTGTGAATTGTCACCTTCCTCTTCGAACTAGACAGAGGTTGGACACAAAATCAGACGATGCACTTGGATGTTGGCACTTCGATTCCCCAGGTGTTCAAATCGATGCCTATGCATGCAGAGATAATTCTTGAATGTTTTGGATAATCGAATCATTCTCATGATGACGTTCAAATGGATTAATTGTCTTGATATTGGAGCAAACCTTGTATCCATCACATCTTCTGATGTCCACACAAACAAAGGAGATAGCAACATAACTAAACTATAATTTGATTAAGATATCCCACCTTGCTCATGCACTAATGGTACTATGGATTTATGATATTGATATATGGATGATGAATTATGTGTGACGGAGGAATCCCCCACTTGTATGAAAACTTTTTTCTGACATGGGTGCGACACCCGAATGACATTCACTAAATTTGGATGTACTTGCATTAATTATGGAATTGGATGATGGGATAATCTCCCATTGATCCTAATAGTCCCTTTTGGGATAAAAATTGCTAGGTTGGCTTGTGAATTTTCCAACCTATGATTCTCCCTCATGACATGTGTAACAAAAACTTTGGGGATATCGACTATCATATATCTAATTTTCTTATTATATTTTTGAGATGTGAATCCCTTGGTAAAGTCCCTTTAATTGTATTTATTATGGTGTTCAAAGAGTCACCAATAATGATGATGTGTTGGATATGGTTCTCTTTGGCCAATTGGACACCTTTAAGGAGATCATATTATTTCGCTTGATTATTGGTGATGTACCCTAAACTCCAAGCATTTCCATTATCCACTTCCTCTAAAACTTCGAAGACCTCAAATATGTTATTATTCATAATGGGTGGGTTTTTCTGAGTTTCCTATGATTATTGCATCCCCTTAGGGTTCTGATTTATTTGTTGATTAGTCATTAACTAAAAATGATTCTACTCTTGATTACTAGAGGAATTTGTTTTTTGTTGTGGAGATAAATTATTTTCTTGGTCCTTTGAACAATTCTCGATGAAGTGTTTGTATTCATGGAAAAAGTTGCATTTGAACGGAATTTGGTAATAATCTAGGGCTTGTAAATGAATCCATATTCCCATATTAATTTGTATTGCCTCCAAAATTCCCTTCTCCAGGTCCACTTACACACATATTCTGGCACGGGAGTGTAAATTCCCTTTGGTTATGCTCAGTCAATGAATCACCCCAAATTGTTCCCTATATATGAGAGTATTTTCATCTCAAAACATTAATGGAAGATGAGGCATTCTAACCCATTATAGCATTACAATGATTTATTATTATGAGTTAAAATAAAGTGACCACCAGGTTAGAAATAAACCCCTAGATCCCATGAAGTAAGGTCCAAAGCAGACAATCAAGTCACAATATTCTTGGTCGTGGAATTAAAAAAAAAAAACTCTTCTTGAAAAAAACAAAAATACATTACTTTCTAGCTCGGGAGCCCATTGATATTATACCCATGATTATGCGGATCTTGGACAGGGACAAGGTCCACTAGAGCGTGCTTAGAGAGGAGAATGGATTTTTTCCTCAAACTAGAATCTATAGGTCTAACCAGGGAATGACATCCATCCTTTTAAAAAATATATTTTGTGATGGGAAATATCCTTTAATAGGATTCAAAGCACTAACCAACAATTTTAAGGCCTTAACCTTTGCTTGAGAATCATATCCCATGCAAAAATTTGTCACAATGAGAAGGGTCTGAGAGGTTGGCTCAGACACGAGCACTTGGATGGATTTAATACACTTGGACGAATCTAATTCTATGGAGATTTAAGGGAACACAAGAGTCCCTCCAACAAGATATTGCAAACACACAACAAAAAACAATGTCACTACATACACAAACAATGGAAGCTAGGGTAAACCCTAGCTGCATGAGGTTTCACTCTACATCCTCATCATTTTTTGAAGTGAAATGGTTTGTATGTATCAATCATTGTAATGCAAAATCTTGACCAATTTTCATACGATGGTCGATACAACCACACACAGGACCAAAATATCTACAATAAATGGCATTCATTGCATGTAAATGCAAGGATACAACCACACACAAGACCAAAATGTCCACAATAAATGTCATTCATTGCATGTAAATGAAAGGAACTTCAATTGAGATGATATTATTGTCGAAATTTGTGGGAAGAATCAACATGTGGACTTGTAAATTCCAATTGATATCAATACTTCATATCAATCTACATGTATCATGTTGATTGACATTACTACACTTAATGATCAAAATATTGTTTGCACTAAAAAAATTTCACCAAGTGTATATTAGGTGATATTACGAGGTGATATTACAGTCAAAGTTTGTAGGATGAATTGGCATAAGAGTCTATCATTATTAATCATTAGAAGTAGCATTATTGTTTAATCTAATACATAATATCCATTGACCTATTTTTCTTCTCAAGGAAAACTCATGAGATCCTCTTCCCTAGAATATCTAGATGGAGGGTGGTTCAACAACCAACCAAAATAACGATTAGTAGTCCCAAAGGAATCTTCCATGCATTCCATTATTTTGATATTGTTGCCAAAACTGCTTCTATTGCATTAAAAGTTAACGTTTTTACGATATATCTAGCGTGTTGGTTGATTGTACAAGAAGAGGCTCCAAACCAACCTTTTTATTTTCAAGTAAGGGTATCTCGAATGCAAAGGTCCTCCCTTGTATAGATTTATTAATCCACCTTGGGGTTGTTGTTTTGATATTTGTGATTCCTTCGGTTCATTGTTTGCACCATTTCCAAGTTCCAAGAACTAAAAGTACTTTTCTTTTATTTTAATCATTTTCCAAGTTAGGGCTAGGACTTTGCAACTTATATGACATTGGTTCTAAAACTGAAAGAAATTAATTAACCAAACTAAAGGATCCAAATGCATGGACAACATAATCGAAAGTTGTTTCATATTGTGTCTTGTTAAAATTTGCATGACAATTAATCTTTTGAAAATTGTATTAATTCCTAGTTATTATTAAATATTTTATTGTGATTTTAATCATTATGTTATTTAGATTTGGGAGCAATGTTATGCATATTGTAGAGATTTTAGCTAGGCATAAAGTTTAACAAATCCATCAATTCTAATTTCTTTATAGTTTTATCTATTTGTATAATAATCAAATATATACTTGCATAATAATTGAGTTGGTCAAGACAATAAATCAAATGTGGAATGCACAATGGATTTAAAGGAGGAAGACTTGGATCATTTGGAAGATCCATTCAAAGGATAACAAATTTGGTCTAGTTTGGGATTTAATTGATTAGGAGACACGTTCGATTCTGGTAGGATATATTGGTTAACGTCTCATATGTTGGAGGATGATACTATAGCTATTATGGGAAAGTTGGCTATAGAGAAAAACAAACAAAGTGATAGGACCTTGAGCCAATTGGAGGAGGGGATTATGGGACACTTTATCGATCATACTGAGGATCATCAACGTACGAGTGATACACCTCATGCAAATAATTATGTACATGATCTATAATATCCATATACCTTGAAATATTAGTTGGAAGAGGATGGGGGATTAATGCATACAAGGTATGATGTTGTAAACCCTCTAATCGAGGTCTTTAATGAGTTCAAAATCCTATGCAATTGTGTAGTTGAAAGAAAGGATAGTTTCCTCAATTTAGGGTTTGTTGGAAAAATGTTGGATTGGAAGTTTTTGAGGGGAGTCCCATCCTCTAATTATGAGGTATTAGGGTTAGAATCTTAGGGGGACTCAAGAAAACCTAAGTGATGCAAGTGTATCAAAAAGGATTAGGATTTTATCATCTTGAACCTGGGAGGTAAAACCAATCTTAATGGGACAATGGAGGTGAGGGACTAGGATTTGGTAGGTCATTTTGTTGGAAAAACTATGAGAAATAAGGATTTGAAGGCTTGGATAAAGATAAAGTTTGAACCATTTGTGGGTTTCTCTCCATGAACCATGATCATGGTAAAAGGTTGCATGGTTTAGGTGTTTAGGATGACCAAAGAATTGGAGAAAATCTTGCACTAATGATGGAAATGGGGTTCATAGTATTTGTTCTTAAAGAAATGACATGTAGAGTTCGATGCTCGATTGGATAGTGTGGATATTCTCCTAGTGTGGGTTCGAATTCCATGGGTTTCCACTGATATTGTGGTCGGAAGAGGTTTTTGAGGAAATTAGCAATGCATTAGGTATTTATTATGACACAAATTTATCCTTCCTAGATAATGGATATTATGGAATGACTCACATTCTAGTAGAAAAGGTTTGGTAGAGACAATGGAAATCTAAAGGGTGTTGATCTTTTTCATCTTAACTTGGACTATAAAAGAATACGCTTTAGATGTGTGCATTATCACTGTTATGGGCACCTGGTTACAAATTGTAATTACCCGAGTCTTCAGAAGATATGGGCATTGAGAAAGCATTTAAGAGGTTTGGAGATGGTTGAACAGGAAATAATCCAAATCCCAAGCAAGAAGGAGGATGTGGGGGTACATGTGACCTCAAAATGGACCTATAGAAGTTGAATTTAAAACCTAAAATATAGGCCAGTACAAGGAACCTAATATGGACGTGATTAGTGACAACAAGGAGAACAAGACTAAATCAGACAAGGCATATCATTCTCACTCTCTAAATAAAAACGATTCTTTGAAAATTATCATTTTTGGATCTTGGGGAACTAATTTTGGAACCAAAGGTCCAACATCCCTAAGTGATTTTCTGCTTAGTCTGTCTAGTATAAAAAAACATAACACCCCTCCCCTCATACCTATTCCTAGAAATATAAAGGTTTTGGATGTTGTTAAATCTTCTAAAGGATACTTTCCAAACCCTAGCCTAGACTTCAATCTAGATGGAAATGAATTATATGATTCCAATCCTCTAGAATCGATGAAGTATAATCTAAGACCTAGAAGCAAAGATACTTTCATTTTTCCAAGAAAGGTGGCAAGGGGTTATGTTTCTTTGAAGAGAAAGTCCCTAAATCCAATCAAGGGGAAGAAAACCCTACACGTCCATGGCTAAAAAACAAGTGTCTTCAAAAATCATACATGGGAAATATTTATCGCTGATAGGGGATCTTAGAGAAAACACCCCCTTTGAGGGTTCCAAATGAATTTTCTAACCCTTAATTGGAAAGGTCTAGCTAATCCCTCAAAGGAATTGGCCTCAAAGAGATTAGTTGACAATATCAAACCTTCTATTATCCTGTTGCAAGAGATTATGATGCACTTGGAGAAAATCACTCATGAATTATCTAAATTATTTAGTAATTGGGAATTCAGTTTTAGGGAGATTAGGAAGGAATATATCTGGTTGGAAAAAATGCTCCTTCACCCTTTCTAATTCTTGGGAATTTCCTACAAGATTAGAGACCTCCCTTTTCTCTTTGGATCTAGGGAAAGATATCACAATGTTGAATGTTTATGGTCCTTACATGGACTAGGTGGAATACTGGTATAAATTTTTCAAAATGGATAAGGAGTGATACAGGGAGACTTGAAATTCACTTTAGGAGCATTGAAATCTTGGGCCCAAGCTACACAATTGGAGTGCCTTTCAAGATATTTTCTTAGAAAATTGGAAGAAGCTATTCTTTTGGATATTGAACCTGCTAAATTGTCCCATGCTTGGAGAAACAATGAGTGGGAGAAGACAAAATTGCCAAGAGTCTCAATCAATTCTTAATCTATGAAGCATTTCTAGATGAATTCATTTATATTAAATAATGGATAACCTTTGGGGGAGATTTTGATCATAATATTGTAGTGTTGGAAGCTACACCTGCAATAGAGAAACCAACTAGCCCCTTTAAACTAAATATAGAATGTTTCAATGTGGAGGAGTTTTTGGGGAAAATCAAAGTTGTATGGAAACCTTATAATGGTAACTTAAGAGAATCTACTCCCATCCAATTCCACCAAAACCTAAAACAAGAAAAAAGGTAGCTACTAAATGGGTAAGGGACAAAAAGTAAAGAGATGATAGGGTACTTATAGAAGTGGATGAAGCCCTAGAGTTACTCTACAATAGTTAAGGCTTTGGGTATATTAGTGATGAACAAAAACTTGAACTAAAGTTACTAGAAGATAAAGAGAAGAATGTACTTTTGGAAAAATAAAAATAGTGGAGGCTCAAGATGAGAGATGTATGGCTACAGGTTGGTGATGAGAATACAAAGTTTTTTCATAGATATGCAAATTGTAGAAATAATGTTAAATATGTATGGAAAATTGATAACTAATATGTTACTTGGGATACAAACTTCAAGGACATGGAATCAAAAGGAGTTAATCATTTCTCTACCCTTATCAAAGAAAACACTGATGCTACAATATCAAAGTTTATTAGGCTGACAAACTCCTTCCCTAGATTTTTCAATCACGAAGACAACCAGGCCATGATAAAGGAAGTTGGGAAAGAAGAACTATGTTATATCTTGTAGAGTTTTCGAAAGGACAAAAGTCTTGGGCTTGATGGTGTTCTATGAAATTATTCTTAGGCTGTTGTGATTTTATATAGGAAGAATTAAGAAGAATTGTGGAGACTACAAGAACACAAGGGCCATGATAAAGGAAGTTGGGAAAGAAGAACTATGTTATATCTTGTAGAGTTTTCGAAAGGACAAAAGTCTTGGGCTTGATGGTGTTCTATGAAATTATTCTTAGGCTGTTGTGATTTTATATAGGAAGAATTAAGAAGAATTGTGGAGACTACAAGAACACAAGGAAAAATGATGGGATCTTTCAACACAACATTTCTAGTATTGTTCCCTAAAGAAGATAATCCTGCAACCTTTGAGAAATTTAGGCCAATCTATTTATGCAACTGTATTTATAAAAATATTTCAAAGGTAATTTCTATAAGATTGAAAATTGTTTTATCAAAACAAATATTTGGAGAACAATTTGGATTTTTATAGGGGAGGCAGGTACATGAGGTAGTGGGCATAGCCCAAGAATGTATTCATTCAATAAAAGTCACTAACCAAGGATAAATGGTGATGAAAGTTGACATGTACAAATGTTATGATAGGGTAGATTGGCTTTACATTAGACTTATTCTAATTCATTTGGGTTTCCATCATCAAATTGTTGTTTAGATTATGAGTTGCATTTCATCAATATCTTTTATTTTGTTAATAAATGGAGTTCAACATCCCCTTTCTTCCGATCAAGGAGAGGCCTTAGACAAAGGTTCCCTCTATCCCCCCTTTTATTTATTTTAATAGTTGACGGCTTAATTAGGTTACTTAAAGAAGTAGAAGGAAATGGTAGTTTCAATGGGGTATCTATTGGAGCATCATGCAATATCACACATCTACTGTTTGTAGATGTCATTCTAATTTTTTTGTGAAGGCACTAGAAGTGTCAATGAGAAGTTCAAAGGAATTTTGGATTTATTTTGTAAGGAAATTAGAATGGTAATAAATTTGGAAAAATCCATGATTATCTTTTGGGGGATATCTAAGCAGGAAAATAACCATTCTTCTCAATTATTTCCTTTTCAGATGACTAAATTAGAATAGGGATTGAAGTATCTGGGTTTCTTTTTGAAGCCAAACCAGTATAAAAAAAAGTAACTAGCAGTGGTTGATAGCTAAACTGCAAAATAAATCAAACACATGGTGCAACAAGTGGCTCTCTGGAGGAGACCAATTGGTATTGGTACAAGTAGAATCGATTCTAGTTTATTGAATGTCGCTAGCTTGGGTCCCAAAAGGAGTTTTGGAATCCATTAGGTGTCTGTGTTACAAATTCACATGCCCTGGAGATCAAAAAAGGAAATATTTTGTGATGGCATCTTGGAAAAAGTTGGCCTTACCAAAAGCCAATGGAGGATGGGGGCTTAAAATCCCCTTTCTCTTCTCGAAGTCTCTTGTTACAAAAAATGTATGGAGGCTAATTCAAGGAAATGGTTTGTGGATTAAGCTTGTAAGAGCTAATTATATCTCCCCTAATAGAGTGGAGTATTGGGTTAGAAATCCCATTAAACAATTAAACAATGCCCCAATACCTTGGAAACATGTTACCTATGCATTCCATCCAGTTGGCAATTGGTTGATATGGAAAACTGGGCAACGTGATAAATTTCAAATTAGTCTCGACCCTTGGGTAGGAAGTAAAAGTATGTATAGATTACCCTTCCAAATGATTCAAGAGTTAAGAAACAAATGGTATTATAAAATTATATAGGTTGAAAATTGGGAAACCTTGAGGGTTAGCTCAAGTGGTCATGAGCTAGACGTGAGATCTACCCCCCAGTGATAAGATGGGGAGGTCACAAGATCAACTCTGTTGATCCCCTTAGGGTTAGGATTCATAATTAGGGTCGACAATTTACCCCGTTTACCGTCCATGGATCATGGGAAAGTACTCAAAGCATTTTCCGCAAGGATTTCCTTGGAAAAAAAATGTTGCAAATTGGGAACTACAACTTGGTACTAACAATGGATATCTTGGGAAGATCTAGGATTCGGGGAAGAATATGTAGAGTTAGGGAAAAGGTACACATACATCCTAAAATATTGCAATGTTAGACTCAAAGAAGAAGAGGACTAGCCGATTTGGTCACTAAATCCCATTGGGGATTCCCAAAATAGGTTACAAAGAACTAGTAAAGGAAGGAAGAGAAGGTCATCAAATCTAGTGGTGGAAAACTATTTAAAATTAAAATGAATAAAAAAACAATATCTTCATGTGGATGATTTTACACAAGGCACCCACATGGGAGGTCCTTCATAAAAGGAATTTCAATGGGCCACGATGGTGTTGTCAATGTAACATGAAAAAGTAACTATATATCATATCATGTTGGAATGTCCATATGCCAAGGAGGTATGGAAAGAGATGGAAAGGATGATCGAGATAAGGGACCTTTGGGAAGGGGAAAGTATTGAAGAGGCTTTTAGAAAATGGTGTCATAGAAAAGAGACTTTCAAGAATATAACACTACCTTTTAACATAGCCTGGGGAGTATGGATTTCTATAAAGCTAAAGATATATGAATATAAAGAGACATTACCTCTCAAATGTGTAGTCTAGTCCCTAAATATTTTAAATTCCTACCCAGAGTTGCAAGAAAAATCAATCCCACAATCTCAAGCTGAAGAGGTTGTTGGACAAATTGCCATTGATGTCATCAGTCATTGATCTCAACAATCGATCAGATGATCTGTTGTTAAATGACATATGAGATTGTCAATGATGTCAATAGTATACCAGTCAACAGAAGATGTCATACATTATGCAGAGAAGGAAAAGTGCAAGCTCAGGAGGAGGAGCAAACAGGACGAGCGAGCAGTATGAATACCAAATCTCAGAAGGAAGAGCGCATTGCACAATATATCAAGTTGCAAAAGAAATTTGTGATTATTGTTGATCATGATAGGATCAACAATCCTATGATAAAATCTTAGGAGGGTTAGCAAACGTAGAGATCAAAACTCGGGAGAACTTGCGACTGAATATATTAAAGCTCAGGAGAGTTAGTGAATAAAGAGCCTCAACAACCGTCCAATTAGAGTGAAGAAACCTCAACAACCGTCTGATCAGAATGAGAAGCTCAACAACCGTCCGATCAAAGAGTTTGACCACGTTGATCATATGATACAAAACACATTGGTCATTTGAGTGACTGTGGGCTTGAGGACCATTGAAATATCATGAACATTGATCTACTTCAAGAATACCCGTCAGCTGTCGGATCCAATGGAGATGTAAGGAGGATAAGCCCAGGAGTTAGTTAACACTCCAAAGAAGCGAAATGATCTGATTCATTGGATCAAGAGGAGATGTGGCAAGTGATTGTAATTTCACTGACTCGCAGATCAGGAAAGTCAAAGACAGTGTTGCATGAACTCACGAAATACGAAATCGCAATATAATCTAGACCATTGGATCATGGAGGGTTGTGGAATGTCGATCCAACATAAGAAAATATTGGGAAATTGGATATCGTGAAATCAAGAATGGAAGAAGGGAGGTGAGTAGTCCTCCAAACTCGTGAAATGTGAAATCCCGATAAGTTCTGGGCCGTCAGATCACAAAGGTACGAGGACCGTTAGATCTGGGAGAATTTGCACGGTGGTTAGTTGTGAGTTCCTTCGAAACTCTGGACTTGGATAATTTGGAGTGACAATGACTCGAGGATCCTAAACTCGTGAAGTTCAAAATTCCGAAGATATCCTAGTCGTTGGTTCGAAGGTGGGCACGTGGCATAAGATCAACAATTCAAGTATTTGTGATTCGAAGAATCAGCGACGGGAGTTGTTCAAAACCTTGAGAGCTGAAACTACGAAGTCAAGGAGGAAGACTCGTATCAAGGTCCACGTCATCTTGAGTGATGTCAATGATAGACCACATCAATAGAGCTTGTCAGCAAGGACACATGGCTCAGTCAGAAAGTGACAAGTGTCAAGTTGAAATTGGCATTTCGGGCACATGTAAGTCACAAATCAGAGTGACACGTGGCAGCTACTCAACACGTGCGAAATTGGCATTTCGGGCACATGTAAGTCACAAATCAGAGTGACACGTGGCAGCTACTCGTCACGTGCCAAGTCATCATGTAATGTCAGCAGGTCTACGTCACGTCGAAAGTTTCTACTTCGGGAGTTTTGCATAGCAAGCAAATACTCCAATATCTTGAAGTCCCGAACAGAAATTTCGAAAGGGACATGTGGTAGTAGAGTTGCAACTTTGGGAGATTTGACATGCTGGATGTCACGAAATTTTCGAAGGGTAAAGCGTTGAAATCCTGAAAACTGTCCATATCAGTGGGTAATATGAACCATCCGATCATATCGGCGATATCGTAGTTGGAAGTCACAAAGAATCGAATGTCTAAATGACGAAACCTCGTCAGTCGTCTATCTCGTGAGGAGGATGAATCGTGGGCATTGAACTGAGAAGTGCTCAAACTCTCATTTGGTCTAAATTTCCTTAAGCGTGAGGTCACCACCATTGGTCATATTGTAAAGATGTTTGACATTGCATAGTGTAATGCGTTGCCGAAATTGTTGAGCCAATGGTTCTGTAACACACGGTCATGTGAAATGGCTTGAAGGAAGTGCCTCCATGGAATCTAGTCTTAGTGAAGTAAAAGAGATTTGATATCGAGTAT
>CBVK0102000141.1:0-26253 GCA_900067695.1 Picea abies
TTATCTCTTTCTGTTATTTGCTGCATACATACATATAAACACATCTAAAAGGTAGATCAACAAAGTGTTTGATGAAATACCTCACTCAGAAAAAGTTTTAAAAAGACACCAAAACAATGATGATCCTTGCATAATGGCTTGGGATCATTACACGTTCAAATGCAGAGGATGTCATGAATATGGACATTTTCAGAGAAACTGTCCAAAAATCCCAAACACAGAGAAAGCAGGTGAGGAAGGTTGGCAGTAACCCCGGAAAGGAAGGTCGAAGTCTAAAGGCCCAAGAAGGGAAAACCCAGCTCCCGCTCAAGACAACCCTGGAAACAGAGAGACGGCAAACAGCTTCAAAGCACTGGGAAATGAAGGTGAAACGGTGGATCCAAGCAAATCCACCCAAGCTGAAGAAGAAAGAGGCGGCCAAATCCCGAAAACCAGAGGAACCCAAAAAACAACAGAAGAAGTGGAGAAACCCATCTCCCCTCCAAGGAATGGGGAGGCTCAAGGCATCGAGGAGGGAGATATCTCGTCAGAAAATGAATCAGAAGGAGCGAGTGAAGCCTGGGACACCCCAAAGAAGCCTGGGAGAGGCAGGAAATCCAAAAAAGTGGAAAGAGATCAAGAAACCTATAAGGACATTCTAAAAGGAGCACAATCAACCATCAAGCAAATGATCGGAGTAAGGCAAACCAGGAAGTTGGCCAAGGCCTCCCAAGGAGGCCACTCCCCTCCACAAAGTAACCAATGAAGGTAACTTCTTAGAACTGTAGGGGTCTAGGTAGAAAAAGGAAGGAAGAAGCTCTCAGGGACATACTCAGAGAAACGAAGACGGACATCCTACTTATCCAGGAAACCAAGATGAGTCAGCAAGACTCTATGAAAGTTTCAAAAAACGTATGGAGAAGCAGCCAGGGTTTAGCCGAAAATGCCAAAGGCGCGTCAGGAGGGCTCTGCACCCTGTGGAACGCCTCCAAAATATATCTGATCCGCTTAGACCTTTGCATGCATTGGATCTTCTCCCAATTTCTCCACAGGGAGTCAAGGCAAATGGTAAGTCTTTTTAATATCTACGTTCCACGGCATATAGAAGAAAAAAAGAATTGTTGGAAAACCCTTCTAGACTATTTAACAGATAATGAGCTAGAAAACATCATACTAGGAGGAGACTTAAATGTAACTTTGGCCCAAGAAGAAAAACAGGGAGGATCTATTGTAAGGGACCCAGCTAGAGAATGGGTGGAAGACCTAATCTTAGCATGGGATTTAATGGATATTAAGCCGACCAGGGGACACTACACCTGGACCAACAAAAGGGTAGGCCCGGGGCATATCGCTGCCCATTTGGACAAATTCCTTGTCCAAAGCTCGTTCTTGTCCCTTGGGCTTATAGCCTCTTCAAAAATCCTCCCCCACAGCACCTCTGACCACAAGCCAATTAGCTTAGATCTAAGGAAGGACCAAGGCCAGGGACCCATCCCCTTCAGATTCAATCCCTCATGGATACAGGATAAAGACTTTCTGCCCAAAGTCTCCAGTGTTTGGACTAACAAGGTAAATGGCTCCGCGTTTTATGTTTGGGAAGAAAAATTGCGTAGGCTTAAGGTTGTGCTAAAAGGATGGGAAAAAAAACAATCTGATCCAATCGCCCTACGATTAGAAGCTCAAAGGCTCCTAGAAAGTCATCAGCTCGCTCTGGAAAAAAAGGAGATCACTCAGCAGGACTTACTTGAAGAGGAACAACTTCAAAGGCAATGGCACAAAGCCTGTAGAGATGAAGAAGGATATTGGAGGCAGAAGTCTCGAAGTCTATGGCTGAAGGAAGGAGACAAAAATGCTAGCTATTTCCATAAGCAAGCGGAAGCAAGGAAACACTATAAGGCTGTAACAGAAATCCAAGTCCAAAACGTTACAATCTCTGAGCCAGAGGGCATTAGACAGGCAGCTTTTGAAGCATTCAGAACCCTCTACTCAGAAACACAAAGGGCAAGCATTGACCCTCAAATGTACCCCCTATCCATTGTTCCAAATCTAATAAAAGAAGATATCAATCTCAAGCTCATGGAGGAACTCACACAGCAAGAAATAAAAGAGGCGGTGGAAAAAATGCACCCGGATAAAGCCCCTGGATCGGATGGATTTACTGCCAGATTCTTTCAGCAATGTTGGGAAATAATCAAATCGGACCTAACCAAAATGATAAGGAAATCGCAAGCGAGCAGCAAGCTAGGAGGAAGCACAAATTCGGCCTTCCTGACACTCATCCCAAAAGAGAAAGGAGTGCTCAGCTTTAGCCGATTCAGGTCGATCTCCCTCTGTAATACAAGTTACAAAATTCTTACCAAGGTCATCACAAACAGATTGAAAAACATTCTTCCTCTCATAGTTCCAGAGAACCAGGGAGGCTTCATCAAAGGCAAACAAATAGCAGACAACATAATCCTGGTGCAAGAAGCTCTTCACTCAAGCCTACGCAGAAAAGATAAAGGTATGATTATTAAACTAGACCTTGCAAATGCTTTTGACAGAGTTAATCATAATTTCCTATTTGAGGTAATGAAGAAGTTCGGATTTGATCAGTCCTTTGTGAATTGGATAAGAGCCTGCATAGGGTCGCCATGGATAGCCCCCATGGTAAATGGAAGAGTAACCAATTTTTTCAAAGCGTCTAGGGCTTTAAGGCAGGGATGCCCGCTCTCACCCTTGCTCTATGCAATTCAAGCCTCAGTTCTTAGCTACCAGCTGGAAAATTCCAGAATCCAAAGCAACTTCCAAGGACTAAAAATAGCACAAGGTGTGAAGGAAATCAATCATGCGCAATTTGTGGACGATACTCTGTTGCTAGGTGGGGCAAGTCTGTTAGTTGCAAAAAGATTCAAAGAGGAGCTAGATGCATATGCTGCAGTGTCAGGAAGCGAGATAAGTCAATCAAAAACTAAAATTTATGGCTGGAACATTACACCCAAAGAGATGCTGGGAATTTCCAGATTTTTGGGGATGGAAGGGCACACCAAATGGGAGACCTTCACCTACTTGGGAATCCCTATCTCCAAGGCTGCTCCAAGGGCCTCACAATGAAACCATTTACTAGACAAACTAAAAAAGAGAATTTCCTCCTGGGGGGAGAATTGGCTAAATCTAGCAGGGAGGATAGTCCTAATCAAATATGTCCTAGCCAGTGTACCCATCTACCAGAACTCTTTGCTTCTAGCTCCAAGCTCTACAATTCAAAAAATGGAGGCAATGTAGAGAAGCTTCCTATGGGAAGGGGGGAAGCAAACAGGCAGGAGGCTTCACCTTATAAACTAGGACAAAATCTCCAAACCTCTCTTGGAAGGAGGCCTCAATTTCAAAAACACCCAAGTACAGAACCTGGCTCTAGGAGCGAAATTGCTATGGCACATCGTCAGTGGTGACATCGCGTGGAGCAAGGAAGCACTATGGAAGAAATATTTCAGAGGCGCAAGGAACAGGTGCATAGAAAAACCTTGTAGAGAGGCTAAGGGGTCCCCAATCTACGCTCTTTTCAAAAAAGCCATGGACCTATTCACTCCTCACCTTACCTGGGTGCCGGGAAATGGGAAAAAAATTAGAATCTGGCAAGACTCCATTCTAGGGGACCCACCTCTGGAACTGAGTCAGGACCTGCAATGACTAAAAGGATGGATGGACGGGAAAAATCTAAAGACGCTCTTTGACATCTCTACATGGGGCAATGATAGATGCAAGCCGTGGCAAGGTTGGGAAGTGGGCAATCTGCCCCAGGACCTAGAAAATGACTGGTGCGCCCTAAAGCTCAACTTGCAGGGTAAAGCCCCCATTAAAAAAAAAGGTAAAGATGAGAGAGGATGGGGGAAGAATGCTAAGCCCTACTCCACCTCATTGGGATACAACACCTTCCGAAACATCCCTCATGTTCCACCCAACCCGTCCCTCTGGAAATCCATATGGAACACAAAAACCATTCCCAAAATAGACATGTTCCTCTGGACTCTAAGTCATAACAGCATCCAAACAGGGGAAAACCTCCAAAAGAAAGGTTGGGAGGGCCCTTTTAGGTGCCCCATGTGTCAACAAGCTGAGGAAACCTCAGATCACCTTCTTCTTAATTATAGCTATTCAAAGGAAGTTTGGAAGCTGGCAGTTGGGTTGCAAAAGAACCTTCATCTCCCCCAAGATATTAAATCCCTTCTCCAAAGTTGGATATCCCTTTACCCTTTCCAATTGCATAAGCAAAGCTATGCCTCGAGGCTTTGGCGAGCAATCCCAAGGTTTATCCTTTGGGGGCTTTGGCTGGAAAGAAACAACAGAGTTTTCAAGGACAAGCAAAGGAGTGCTCCACTAGTGAGTGCAAAGATCAGAGCTTTCTTTGGCGAACGGGCTAGTACTCACCGTCATCCTCAATACAGTAGGGAGCTGGAAGAAAAAGAAGATCTTTGGTTGGCCCAATTCCAAATTCAATTGCAAACTGGGAACACAGTCAACACCATAATTCAAGAGAATTGGGAAATAAGGACAGGAAGGAACGAATTTGACAATTGGAAAAATGAAAGGAAAGCCTACATTCTGTCCTTTGACGAAGCCTCAAAGGGCAATCCAGGCCAAGTAGGAGGAGGAGGAATAATTGTAAAGCCAAACTCGGAAGTCATGGTGCGATATGCCATTGGCTTAGGCATCACCACCAATAACTATGCAGAAGCAATGGCATTGTGGCAAGGCCTGTGCCAAGCCAGAAGAAATCGAATCTGAAATCTGATTATCATAGGAGATTCCCGAATGTTAATTCATGCCATAGCCCATTCTATGAAAACTCAAAGCGCACAGCTCAATAATTTGTTGGCCAGAATACGCCTCCTCCTTAAAAGGCTTGACTCTTATCAAGTGTTCCATGTTCTGCGGGGGTTGAATAAAGAAGCAGATGAGGAGGAAAATAGAGGCGCTCTGCTGGAACAAGGATGCATGAGTACAAATGGTCAGCTATCCATGGTGGATCTACCTTGACCCGCCCCAACCCAAAGGAAATCTCATGCAAGTTGCAAAGAAGGGGAAAATACCAAATCGACGGTGCTAGGCATCAGCCAATGAAGGGGTGTGGGACAGGACAAATCGGGTAGAGGATGGCCCAAAAAATATTGGTTCTCTTGCACAGAGGAGACAGCAAGATCATCCCCCCATGCCTCTTGGGAAAAGCAGAGAAGGTCGAAATGATGAATGCAGGGTGGGAAAGATTAAATTCACTTGCACCCTCAGCCTGAGAGCAGACCCACACTTAGTCGTGAAGAGAGTCGACGGAGAGGATTCAGAGCACGTGAACCAGAGGAAGAGAGATGGCCGCGAGTTCCAGCTGAAATCTCACCATTGAGGAGTGACTGAAGCAACTCGATGAAACGTTGGAAATCTTGAAGCAGACACTCCAGTATCAACTCAATTTTCTGGAGAACTTAGACTCAGAGGCAGGCAGATGGCTGGAGCAATTGGAGTAGGATATCTCTACTGTAAAAATTGGATTCACAGAGGGACTTGGCAAGTTACACCAGGAGCTGAAGAGCACAAAAGATGAATTTGAGGAAAGGATCGGCCAACTAGAAGGAAAAATGTCTAAGTTAAACATCAAATGGGGAAAAGATCCCAAAGAGTAGTCAGTCTCATGGTCTATAGCGGTTTCTTCCCATTTCAAGCATCTTGACATTTTGTATAGAAGTCAAGGCTTTAAAATAATTCTGCTCTCAGGAGATCTGAACCGCCTTCAGGGGTGTTTGTTAAATATAGAAATTTTAGTAGTGCATTTTAGCTTATTGTAGGCAGTTGCTCAATGAATCTCTGCCATTTTGTAACCGAATAGTGGCTATTCCACAATTAATAAAAATTCCGCTAAACGTTTCTGTCAAAAAAAAAAAACGATGTCCGATAGGATTCAATCCAAATCTAAGGATGTGGATTCTAGCCTTTTCCACTCTGGATTGATCAGAATGCTAGTCTCTAAGGAATTGGGTAAGAAAGAGATCATGGGAGAATTTTGTTGTTACTTCTCATTTCAAGTTAGATTTAGCATCAACTCCTCAATCACAGAATGCAAGTCCTTTATCAGCCACCAGTGTTATTAAAGTAGGGAGAAGTATGAAGAGAAAGGGAAGAGCTCCTTTTCAAGTTTCAGAGATTAGCAAGTAGGTCACAGGAGCTAAGGAGGAAGCTTGTCTTTCCCCACAAATCTATTTTTCACCACCTCCTGTCATGAGCTGAGTAGCTACCATGTGTCACTCAGATTCATGATTTGCACATACCTGAAATGTTGATTTCAACTTGACACTTGTCGTTCTTTGACTGTGTCATGTGTCCTTGCTAACGTAGACTGTTGACGTGGACTTCTGACGTGGTCTACCACTATGCCCTTTTGCTGACGTGGTCTGTTGCATGACCAATAGCCCTGATCCAATGGTCTTTTTTGTCCTCCAAGTCCAATAGTCCTCATTCATTTCGGATTTTCAAGCTTCGGGTATTTCATATCTCAAACCTTTTGGAGTGTAACCTCCTCACAACTTTAAACCCAAACTAAATGTTGTTCATCAATCAGGATCTTATATCGGTGGCTTGATCTGTCAGCGTTGTGGATCTGCTAGCTTATCCTGTCCTTCCACTTGAAAGTGATCTGATGGCTAACGAGAATTCACATAATCAAATTCTCAAATCTCAAGCTCTCCAAAGTGTAACCTCCTCGTGTCTTTAGACCCGAAGTGAATGTTGTTCGTCGATCATGAACTTAGATCTACGGATCGATATTTCTGCGATGCAAATTTGCTGGCTTATCCTTTCCTTCCACTTGAAATTGATCTGACTATTTTCAAGATTCTTGAAGCAGATCCACGATCAAGAATGATTGTGGAACCATAATCAGCGAGTGTTTTAACTCATCACCCAAACTCCTCAATGGGAAGATGTGCGCTATTGGAGAGTCAACCACAATCGTTGATCTTCGAAGCTATAAGATTGGATGGTACTGACTGATTGCGGGATTGGAACTAGCACGACATTTAATTCTCCTTTTGATCTCCACAATTTATCCCTGTCGTTGATCTAGCGATTGTGCATCCGACGATCACGACTTAATGTGACTAAAACGCATTGTTTGTTGGATCAACCGTAGTCATAGATATTCAAAGATATGAGATCTGAGGATATATATGGATTGTGGGATTGTAATTGGTGAGTAGTTTAATTCATCTTTCGCTCCCCGCAATGCATCCCTGTCGTTAATATGGCTTGCAGATCCGACAGTCTCAATTTGATCTGAGTTTTATCATGCCATCTCTTCTGAGATTTTGATATTCATTTGTTAACTCTCCCGAGCTTTAATATCCATTCTCTTCCTTCTGCTTTGCCTTCTGATGACAAGCACACTCCTTCTTGCCAAATCTGCCAACAAGACTAATGAGGAGGACAGCACCTTAGAAGAAAGTGGATTTGTCTCACTCGCAGGAGGAGGAGGAGAAGGAGGATAATACCAAGCATATGGACAAGGAGAAGGGGAATAAGGAGAAAAGAAAGGATAAGGCGAAGCTACACCATCGAAATATCCCCTTAATGAAACAAAAACACCATGAAAGAGGAAGGTTTCTCTGCAAAAACCTTCAGCGAGAAAGAATACCCGCGCTAGTAAGCCCCAACTATAGGCCACGCTCACAGAGGATGATATCGGTCTAGTCCATGGAGCAATGGAGGATGTATCTGAAGATCTCCTATAGAGATATGGAGTGAAGAAGGAGGAGTTGTATGGAAGGGTCGATGAGGAGCTGAAGGAGATACAACGAGCTATTCAATTGATCCACGCAGTACCTACTGCGCCTTCCTCGTCAGAGACTGTAGAATTGGGGGATGAGCCTGCCCAGTTGAGAAGATTACCAGATGCAACAGAGGCTTGACTTCGGAAAGTTCAAGAAGAAAATGAAAAGGCTACAGAAGCCCTAAAGAAAGAGAGAGAGTAAGTCTTAGAGAAACTACGATTTGTGTGGTACTGTGTAACCGCTTATGAAAATGAGAAAGATGAGTTTCTGGTGATGCTTGAGGAAGACAAAGAAAATATACAGAGAGAAAGCGACCAACTGCTTCCAGAGAAGACTGTGGTCAAAGAAGTGGTGAGAAGAGCACTTTGCTCTGTGCCAGGCTTGGCACAGGAGGAACATGAGGCAGTCGAGGTTCAAGTGATGAAGCTCATTGAGGCCATCTAGTAGCTTCAAGTAAGGGTAACGGAGTTTGAGATCCAAGGAGTACCAATCACTCTGGAAGAAGTGTGAAATTAGAGGGAGGAAGTCACTAAGAGCACAGTCAGAAGGATTAGATCCCTCGCCTTAGAATGAAAAAATCTAAGCAACAGAAGCGCGTTGACCTAGGAATGCCTCATAGAATATCCAGAGCTTAGGAAGTTGGAAGCATAGCTAAAGGAGGTGAAATGGCAGGCACTGTCTGTATAGGAGCATATGAAGTTACTCACTGTAGTCGAGAGAATGAAGAGATCACAAGAATCGCTCTCAGTACAACAACAGATTACGTCCATCCAGGGTAGAGTAATGGAAGTCATGCAAAAGCTGCAACATGTGCAGGATGAGGCCTGCAAGGTGTTCAAATAAATTGAAGGACAAGGCTCGTAACTGGACCAGGTGGTTGCGCCATTGGAACAATGCATGGAAGGGCCTGTTACAGAGTAGATGATTCAAGAGCTTGTTGAGCAGGAGGCTCAGGAAAAGCAGTAATTCAAGGTCACTCAAGTAAATCTCGAGGCCTTCAAAGCAGCGTTGCCCAGATCTGAGTGACTCGGGATAAGTCATAAGTGAGTGTTGGGGGCCTGTTGGCCCTCGACTAAGTTTTGAGGAAATCTTGGTTAGGATTGACCACTTTTTGGACTTTGACACTATGATCAAGGAAGGAGAGCCCAGGCGGAGTTGAGATCGCGATATCACTTTTTTTGTGGGCTTTGTGGACCCAACAAGGGGTTCCTAGGGTTTTTTTAAAGGGTTATGGGATGTCGGCCCATGCGTTCTCCCATGTTTATGCCTTATTGTAAAAGTATAAATAAGAATAAGATTGTAAGGATGTGTAGTAGTAAAAGTGAAGTCTAAGTGGCTTGCAAGGCTAAGTGAAATTAGTTTTGGGTTGCTTAGTGTAACAAAATGTGTATGTAAGGCTTTGTGCATGATAGAGAAGTCGACTTTGTGCAATGACCTAGTTTTGGGAAGGAGGATCTGGCACTCAGTGCATAGATCTATTGTCCTCTAGGAAGCTTATCTATGTGGCTTAGTGCACAGGAGCAGATGAATGTAAGAGATTTAGAAGAATAATAAAGAAGACGAAGAAGTTGATGGACATAGTCCCACACTAGGGTGAACCACATATATCTTGTGTCTCTAATGTGCTTTGTGCTATGTGTGTTTGTCATTTATCTTCTTAGTGATTTTTTATTATGTATGATGAATAGATCTGATAGTGCTCGGTGCTTACTTGTGCTTTATGAATGAATGTTATATCTAACTCGGTGTTATGTGTTAAGTGGTTGAAGTACTTAATCTTTACTGTTACTGCGTCGATCTACCTTAGGGTTTGTTCTGCGATGTTAATGAAGCTAATGAGTTAATGATTATTATCTTGTAAATGTTAATAGAATACTCTGCGAAGTGTTGTAATCACATATCTATGTCCCAACTTGGTTACAGACATTTGAGTCCTATAACCCCCCCTGCCTCTACCTTCGGTAAGACTTCATGTGCTTGTAGGTGTTGCCGAAAGGGCTGGTAGTTAGGGTTTTTTTGGTGCGTTGTTGAAGTGTTCAACCCTGGGTCTACCCCTGTGCCAACAAGAACTTGTTTCTGTGTTTGATTTGAGGAGATAATTCATGGATAGTGGTCAATGTTTGGATGTCAAACAGAGTGAAACAAGTGACTGTGTGTTCATTTGAAATTTGTTTTAAATATAATGGGACAAATGAGAGGAAACAGAATTCTTATACAAGTTGTTTTAGAAGGCATGTTATTTTGAGTATGATGACACTGTGTTAAAGATTTAAATGTGAATAGTGAGCAAGTTAACACACAGTAATGGTTAAATTATACACAGTGATTGTTTAATTGATCACAGTAATTATTTGGTTAGTATTGCATCATTTGCATTAAATACATATTTGTTTTATGGATTACATAATGGATTTTTTCGAACAGTATCCACTCTTTATCCCTACCATTATTTAAATTTTTCGCTAATTCCAATCCCCTCGCCTTCCCATGTCCACTATCCACTCCATGTTCCTAAAATTTAATTACATTTAAGAAGAACTCTGTATTGTGACATTTTAAGATCGCAAGGATGGATTACAGTGATATGTTCTTTGGTTTACATTACAATTGATTGTTTCATGTTGTCTGTGAGCAGTAATCGTGATCTTTTCCCCCTCATTTTAACATTTTTCACTCAATACAACCCCTCACATATCATAAAACCTTTGTTCACCCCCTGCTCATTGACAACGATTAAACAAATTGTATGGATCAGATTTCATGAGTCTGATATGTTGGTGAGACAAAATTTATTTCATATTTTAAAAGGAGTTGTCATGTATGGTTGTTAAAGAAACTATTTGATAATCAATTATGCATACAGGAATGATATTTTTCAGCTGAGGTAGTCATGGAAGAATTAACCGAGAAAGAGGTAAATGGAACAGGGGCCCTAGAAGGCCAAGATTCTCCATTCACTTTGATGTTGACTCGCAAGAGTTAGGCCAGTTATTTCAAGCTGGGTTTTTTAATTGGATTGGGCAAGGAGTGGTCCAACCTAGGCCTAAAAAGCCTCCCTTCCAAGCCCCATAGGTCCCTGGTATCCTCGTTCCCCCTCATGTCTCATTGCAACCTGAAGTTCCCGAAAATGATGGATGGCAAGAGATTGTCCACCCGGGAGTCTCCCAACATCGAGGCTAGCCCAATTTGTCTTTACCTGCTCCCCTGCCTATCAATCAAATTGTCCAAGTTTCCCATGTCCACTCACCATTTCAATATTCCCATGCGAGTAAAATTTTGAAAACCGAGGCCCACCATGCCCCTAACAAAGGAAAAGACATTGATGCCCCTTCCTCACCCTCCAATAGCTCTGATAAATCTGTGTCCTTCCGCATGCATTTGAGGGATGATTGCTCTCATGTGATCAACAAGATTAGGCCTAAAGGCTCAGAACAGCCTAAGGAAAATTTAGAGAGATCAAAAGGTGATAGCAACAACAAGGGAAGGATTGCATCTCAGAGTGGGAAATATGGATTTTAAGTTTTTGTTTATTTATTAATTGTTGAGAACAGTTGACTTCTGAAGTTTTGGACAACATACTATTTTTGGATATATGAGTAATATATTTTGTAAATGATTTCAAATATCATTGAGATAAATTGGCAAATATGAATGTGATGATGGGAGTCACAAGGAGGGATGTTTTGTTTAATTAACTAGTTGTGTTATGATTGTTAAAAACTAAAGGGAGTCACAAGGGGTCCCACCTACTAGTTAGTATTTATTTAAAATCCCTTATTATGATTTATTACTTTTCCCCCTAACTAAAAATTTGGTTGAGTTTTACTTAACTTAACTAATGAAGTAGTTCAACTACTTCAACCAATTCTAATTTGTTTAAGGGAAAAAGGAAAGGGAGGAACAAGAGGAGAATAGAAGGAGAAGTATACTAAGGTTTTATCTTTGAGTTTTTGTTGAGATAATTCAGTTTTCATTCATTCCTTAATTCATTAGAAGCCTAATTCTTTTTTATGATAGAAGGGTCCTATTGTAGATAGCAAGATTCAAGGTTGAATTACATCATTCAGACACTTGTTTCTCAGAGGTGTTGATCTATCTTTGATAGTTTGTGTAGGCTTGTCTTTTTATGAATTAGTTTTCATGACTGAAAAAGGCTATTGTGTGGAGTCTAGTGGGTAGAAATATGTGGCAAGTTGATCCACTCTTCAAGTTTAGTTTTTCATTTTTTGTCAGAAGTCCTTTTGTATGTTTCATCGGGGACGTCTAAGTTTGACTTTGGTCCAAAAATTCCTCAGGAAATTTTGTAAAAAGAACGATTCTTTGATGAATTGGAATGAAATAAAGGATTTTTTTATGTCTCATATGTGTTGATTATTGACTTAGTGTCTTTAATTCTGTCTCTATATTTATTTCAACATTTGATATGTTATGAAATTACATAAAAAAAAATATCTTTTCAGCAAGCTTTTAATTATAAAAAAACAGCCTAAGCACTTGTAAACAATACTTGTGAATTAGGATATCAGTTTTGATGGCTATAAGCATAAGGTGATATTCCCATCTATCTTTCTTTAGCCAAGAAGGATCTAAAAATGTTTGAGTAAGATCATTTCATATCTTTTCCTCAACATTTATTTGGCGGCCATACTAGGGAGATCTTAAATATCTCTCTGGTTAATTTTTATGCTTGATTAGCATCGAATACATCTATTTTTATGATATTGATTCTTTGATTTTTTATTTCTTAATGACTATGCCTGTTGCAAGGCAGCCCAATATTGAGCCTGGTCTTCAAGATCAGACTAGCATTACTTTAAATTTGTTCAACACCATTCTAGACATTGCCAATACTCGTGTTGAGCTTAATCATTCATGGGCAGCAATTGAAAAAGATATTAGTGCCCAAGAACATTGGGAAGCTAGACATAGACAACCTAGAAATCAGTAGTAACCTTCTTGTTCCTTTAGTTTTGGCCTTACTTTCATGTCCTTAGACTCTCGTGTTTCTAGAATAAGAAGAGGCTTATCACCTAAAATTAATCCTATTGCTAAAATAGGAAGAAGGAACGTTGTGTTGTCAACCCAACAAAGTGCTCTAAGGAGAACTTTGTTTGATTCTTCCAGTTTGTATTTCTCTCCCTCATCTATCATCCACAAGATGGCATCTAGTGGTGGCTCTAGTGGCACTAGAAGTGCTTCCTCCTCTTAGTCTTCATCTTAGTCAATTATTGGTAGCTTATATAGCCACCATATCCTTTTCCAATCTACCAAAAATCCCACCAAAGTCATGAAAAAGTATGGGATTTTTCAGTTTGAAGAAGACGCCACAACCACACCATGGCATGTGTCCTCTCCTCTTAACCTAGCACCTGCTACTTGTCCAGTTTCTAAGTTCAAAGAGAATCTCCCTAGGTTTTCAAGAAATAATACTGTCACTACAAATGAACACCTAGTGGCATATTCTAATGCTTGTCACAACATAGGAGAAAATGACAACAATACTTGTCTATGCTTATTCGTCAATTCCTTGGAAGGAAAGGTTGTGGCCGATTTCTTTGACCTTCCTCCTAAGATTCTGTCTACTTGGGAGAAGTTAGTCTATTGGTTCATATCCACCTAAGGGAAATCTAAAATCCCAGCTGAGCAGTTACGGGAGTACAATAACATCGCCTACAAAGATGGTGAAACCATCAAGTCCTTTAACTTGTGTTTCACTAAGCTATACAATCAAATCCATGAACTCATTCAACCTAAGAACCAAGCCACTTTCATGCATTACTACAATGCATTACCTTACCCCTATCGTCATAGGCCTGAGGAAAAATCCATTGATAACCTCGGTTCCGCTCTGCATACGTGTTTAGAGTATGAAGAACATATCGAAAGAATAGGTCTTCCCCAGGGAGAATTGGTTAAATAGACAGACATGTCCACCCTCTTACAGTTAGTACAAGATATGAATAATTGTATGATAGCGTATGAGTGAAAAGGAAAGGTCTCCCCTCTAACCCCTGGAGCTTCATCCTCTTCAGCACCCCCCTTTAGAAACCCAATAGAAAATAATTTTCAGCCCAAGGCTATATTGCCTCGAAGTTAGTGTAACTTTTGCAAGGAACACCACGAGGAAGACACATGTGAGGTAAGGAAGAGTGCTAGAGATAAGATCTTTGGTAAAATACCAGAAACTACCATCGTTGTCCTAGATTTTGCAGAGCTGGAGGATGTCATGATCATCAATACTAGGAACAAATCCTATGCTCCCAAAGGAAAATATGATCCTCCCCGCAATTCTTCTATCCCAATATCTTCATCACCAACTGCTACGGTTCATGTTCCTAAGGTTCCTGATAGTCAAGGAAAAATTTCCCCTCTCCCCTCTTCCAAATACAATATTCTGAATCAGTTGGCCAACATCAAAGAAAATGCCACCCTCTTGGAAATGGTTTTCATCCCTGAACAATAGAGGCATCTAAAACAACTCATGGAAGGAAAGGATTTCATTGTAGCCAACCTCTCTGAGGAGGTGAATGAATAGGATTCGTCTATAAATAAATTAGGTGTACATAACTTTAGATACCCTGTAAAAAATCCCCCTTTTTATATTTATGTTCATGCTCTAGTGAAGGTAACGGAGCTGGCATAATCTTATACTCTCCTCTTGGAAAGATTCATAATTTTTCTTACAGGTTGGAGCCTGCTTGCACAAACAATGTCACTGAATTCAAAGCCTTATTATTAGGCATTGAAAATGCTTATAATCTTGGTTGTGGTCACCTTTCAGTTTTTGGGGATTATGAGCTTGTTGTGAACTTTGTACGTAAGATTTACTCTCCTAGCAACAAGTTGATGAAACGAAATACTCAATATGTTTGGGAACTTATCTTGAACCTATTATCTTTCAACATCACTCATGTTAAGAGGGAATTGAACTCAATGGATGATCGGTTAGTTTTTTTTTCAGCCTCTCCTAATTGCCAAATTATGCCACATAGACCTGATTGTACTTTTCAATCTCTATATCTTCCACATATTCCTGACAATAAAGAATCTTGGTAGGTTTTCCCTAGCCATGAGAGCATCTGTGCTTTCATTCAAAATGAACCCTATAAACCCAAGGAAATCATATCCATAGAGGATAACAAGATTTCTAAAGGCTTGACTCCTCTAGAGAGTTTGTTTTCATAGAGTGATGGAGGAAATAAAGAGAAACGGGAAGAAGAGGAGTCGAAAAGGAAGGTGGGAGAAACCATCTCCTTGAACATTGGGACACTCGAGTCCCAAAATCATGTTAAAAAAGTGCCCAATGTTCTGATGAAGAGAAAATGAAGTTTTCCAAGCTACTTGGTGATTTTCAAGATGTTTTTTCTTGGTCTTATGAGCATCTTCGTGGTTTTGATCCTGGTCTTATATAGCATGTTATCCCCATTAAGGAAGGCATAAAACTAGTTAGGCAAAAAAAAAGACCTATCAACCCTGCACTGGAAGAAACTATTCGAAAGGAGTTGGAAAAACTCTTGAAAGATGGGAACATCTTTCCAATCAAGTATTCTGAATGGGTTTCAAATTTGGTTCCTGTTCGGAAAACAACCAGTTAGATCATATTATGCGTTGATTTTCGTTCATTAAATCGGGCTAGTATAAAATATCACTTTCCTCTCCCTAACATGGAAATGATTTTGAAGCAGGTTGCAAGGTCACAAATGATGTCCATACTTAACGGTTTTTCCGATTATAATCAAATCAAGGTAAAAAGGGAAGATAAATATAAAACCACCTTTATTACTTACTGGGGTACCTTTGCTTATGAGCGTATGCCTTTTGGATTATCTAATGCAGGTGCCACTTTTCAAAGAGCTATGCAAATAGATTTTGACGATTTGATCGGTAAGATCATTCAGATCTATCTTGACGACTTAACGGTGTACTCTAAAATATTATCAGATCATTTTGGTCATCTAAAAAGGGTTCTCATGCGATGTAGGAAATTTGGCATCTCTCTAAGTCCTTCTAAGTCCATTTTTGGCGTTATTGAGGGAAAGCTTCTTGGATACATTGTCTCTGATTCAAGAATAAGCATTGATCCTGAGAGGATTGTTGCCATCCTTAATCTTCCTACACCCACTTCCAAGAAGGAGGTCCAAGCTTTTATGGGGGTTATTAACTTCGTCCGTAGGTTTGTTCCCGATTTTGCTGTGATGGTAAAACCAATTCATAATTTTCTTAAGCAAGATCGTTCTTTTTCTTGGACAAATGATGTCGAAAATGCTTTTGTAGGAATCAAGAGAGCAATCATCTCTGCATCGGTTTTGGCGAAGCTAAATTTTGAGAAGGAATTAATGATATATACTAATGCCACCGAGGAAGCATTTTTTGTTGTCCTCATGAAAAATGATGACCAAGGTAATGAAAAACCAGTGGCTTACATGAGTCAAAGCTTGTTTGATAATGAATTTAAATATTCTTTTATTGAGAAACATGCCTTCACTCTTGTTAAAGATGTTGAGAAGTTTCTCCACTTCATCTCAGGTAAGCATACATTGGTAAAAGTCCCTTTACCTTTTGTCAAGTTTTTTCTCTCAAGGACTTATCTTTCAGGGAATCTTGCACATTGGCTTGCCAAGATTCAGGAGCATGATTTGAATATCATGACTTCTACCACTATCAAGGGATGTGACTTAGCCCTTCACTTAGCTCAGCGTGTGGAGAATAGTGAAGAAACTAATGAAGAGGATAGTTCCCTATCAGCTCTCTTTTACATTGATAATTGTTGGCACCAAGACGAAGGGGAAAGAACAACGATCATGGGAAAGAAAATGTGCAGAAAAATGAAGTAACAACTGGAAAAAGAACATCATGCGCGCATGAAAGAAAGCATGCAAAAAGGAAAGCAACAGCTGAAGGAAGAACAACACGCATGGGAGAAAGACCTAACGTAAGAAGGGTTAGGGTTTTGATAATATTCTATAAATGGTCGAAGAGACCAAAATGTATAAATATAGATACGAAAGTATCATATAGCGGTTGTTGTTTTTTATTTTTGTGTGGACAAATGATATTGTATTTGTTGAGAGTCAAGAGTCGAGAGTTAGGTTGTCGAGTTCAATTTTGGAGAATATAACTACGCATGATCATAGGCGATATGTAATGGTTTTTGCTGTATGAACCAATTTTGTAAGTTGTTGAGCAAAGGAGAGATGGGGGAAGGTAGATCTAAGGATTAGACCGCAGGCTATGGAGCCTAGTGCAATCTGGTTCACCTCACATAGATCTTACCCAGTTTTGTGGATAATTGTAAGCATATGGCGCCAGGAATGTAGAACTGCCATAATAAAAGAGCCAAGAGCCAAATCTTTGTGGATGTAACCCAGGAGGGGGGTGAACCACGGTAATACTCATTTAATATGTTGAATGTATGCATGTCTCTTCTTTATTTCAACAATTATGGGTTAAGCTTTATGAATGAGTTAATACATTGTTATGAGTCTGGTTATACTTTTCTTAAATTACACTGTGGGATATACGTATGTGAATCCAAGGAATAAGTAGTTTCCCTTACAACTCATGGTATCTGGCGTTAATCAAGAAATCCCTGTCCCCTACTCTATCCTAGGTTGTGAACAACTGAGTCTCATAGCTACCCATATAAAGTTATCTCAGGTGAGACTGCGCAGCGCCTTCCGGGTGTTGTGTTGCCTTTTGGTTTACCAGGAGGGCCAATAGTTTTAGAGGCTTTGTTGGAACCCCGAATGACATGAACCCTGGGTCAATAATTCAGATAACCCGAGAAGGGAATTGATAACCAACAAATGGTTATGTTGTCATGTTAAGAGGAACAAGAAAGGACTGAGTAGATGAGATGGAATGAATAAGAATCAAAGGAGTGGAACAAAAGATCAATGAGCCGTTAGAAGGGGATGCTGAGACCTTGGAATCCCACAAGAGAAGAAATCGAGGGCTGGTTGAGAACGAAAGAGCTAGAGTTTTCACAGAAAGACAATAGAAACCCCAGGATCACACCGCGTAAATACCTGGATAAATACGTATTTATGGATTTACACGAAGTCTTTTTCTGTGATTTTCTGCATCTACTACAGGAGTGGATATTAAGTTTAAAGGATAACCACACGATGAACCGGATTTGACATCTAGATTGGACTCTAGTATAGATCCAGCAGTTGCAGTAGGTGAACAACAACTTCACCCGTGCAGTCGACTTTTGGCTTGACAGTATTATGGCAGGATTTATCACAGAATTTGTGGTAGACACAGCAAAGTCATACAGCACAACCGAGCAAGAGTTCCTACAAGGACCCAAAGGAAGGTACATTCAATCACTATATACTTCTATCAAGATACTACTATATAACAAAGGTGTAATGACAATGGAATCAGACAACTAGAATTCCCTATGTGCATGGGGAAGCACTGACAGAGAGAGAAGGGATGGAAGGAGGGCAGGATAAAGAGAATAAAGAAGATGAACCCTTGGACCCGATATTGATGGATGACGACCAACTCAAGTGGATATTGGCATCATCAGGAATGATGCATAGCGGAGCACCCTACCAATATAAGGTGAATACCAAGAAGAGATCCATAGCCGAGAGGGAGGGCTTGGCTAGTGATGAGGAAGAGGCAGAGGATCTTCAGGCTATGGAGCAGATTGAGGAAATCCTGTGTGCCGCATATGAGAGGAAAACAAGAGGCCCAAGAATAGCAGGAGAAGACAGCCATCCCTTCAATGTTAATGTCAATGTGGAAACCATAAACCCATGTGCGACCAATACACCAAAGAGAACACCACCATTTAGACAACCAAAGTTCGGAGGAAGTTCGACAGCAGGAAGTACATCTACATAAAGGGAAACAACTGGAGGAGCCAGTTCAGGCAACCTTATTCAAGTATCTACACCGCGCAGAGGAGGGAGTAGCTCAGTATTTAGAATGGCAGGACACAATCCTACTATCAGATTACCAGACTTTTGAGGGGAAGTGGTAGAAGATCCTAAGAAGAATCTGTTCATTTGTGCAAATATCTAGGAAGCAAAGGAGATCACTGATGAATACACCAAACTCATGCATCTAGCGATTACTCTAAGAGACCAAGCACTAGACTAGTACATGATTCTAGACACAAACAATATTCTCGGAATGACAAGGACACTAGACGACATTAAGAAACTATTGATAAATGAGTTCCAGAAGCCGAGCTCAAAAGATCAATACATGAATGAGATGATTGAAATAAGACAGAAACTAGGAGAATCGATATGGAAGATTGATCAAAGATTCAAGTGATTAAAAGGAAAGTTAAGATACCTTATGATCGATATGCAGCACCAGCACCTATTTGTCAACTCACTACTCCCACACTTAAAATATCCATTACGACAACAAAAGTTTCAGACACAGACAGAGGCTTTGCAGGCAGCCTTGCAATTGGAAGAGAATCAGTACCAGCAAACGGACCCAGCTATCGAAGAACTGAAGGAGGATCTGAAGAACTTAACATTTTAGCTGAACCAGAATAAGAACAAGGACAAACGAGAAGTTGTTTGGTGCACTACCTAAAGGACCAAAGGACACCATAAGAATGAATTCCCAACATTCGCACAGTATATGGTGATAGGGATGCCAAACCCACTACCACAGGGAGGATTATGGTGTGAAATATGAAAGAAACTGGGTCACGACCCTTACCACTGCACGATGATGCAGAAATACTCATATTGCACCTTTTGCAAGTCAGTTGGCCATGACGACAAAGATTGCAGAACTATGGAGTTGATGTGAGAAAGAACATTAGACGCATATAGGGTACAGGCAGAAATGATGACTGGGAAAGAAGCACCCTAGTTCACTCAAGCCCCAACACCATACAACACTTCGCAGTAGTAGTATAATACTGCGACGCAACCTTACAATAACATGCAGTCGTCGTACAACCCAACACAACCCTAGTACAATACCATGTAGTATAATCAGGGACCACAGTATCACATGCCGTGAGGTGATCACGCAGCATATAGAGGAGTAGGATGAGCTTGAGGAGGTTTCAGACACAATAGAGGACCAATCACATGTAACAATTGCCAAAAACCAATACATTATGCACGAGAGTGCCCACTGCCACCAACAACTTGTATGTATTGTCGCGCATCAAACCACGATACGGAGGAATTTCCGACATTACTTGTAAAGATCCAGGAAAAAAGGAATCAAAACAACCAGAATGTTCAATGGATTTCAACCGAAGCAAGGGATGATGGACGGAAAATCAACATAGTCACTCGAGGAGGAACGAAAACAGGAAATGACGCAGTTTGAAAGGAACCAGTGCAGAACCAATGGGTAAAGAAGAACACTAACCCCAAGAAGCAGTTTGACGCACATAAGGAGAAGCAGATTTTTACAGAAGCCCAATAAGAATTCCAAAAGGAGAACATTGCACCAAATGCACAATAGAGCAAGGAAGCTCTGGAATATGAAATGTCGCCATCATTAGACCATACCAAGAAAATACAACCCAAGGAATAAGTAAGTAATATCAAATACTTTTTGCAATCATGCATCAAAATGTTAAGTGATCCTTCATCTATCAAAATATTGCAAAATATCCTAGAAAAATGTAGTAGTGAGATGGAACAGAAGCCAGAATTGAAAATTGTCAACCACCTACACACAAGAAGAAGAACAATTAGGGAATGTAGACTAAATGCTAACATTGGGGATTTCAATATGGGAGATATTATACTAGATTTAGGATCCAAAGTGAATGTACTACCAAAAGCTACATGGAAATGCATGGGAGAACCTACGCTGGGATACTCAATTGTTCAATTAAAGCTAGCAAACCAACATAGAGTCCTACCATTAGGTAGACTGAAAGGAGTGACAGTAGATCTAGATGGTTTGCACACTAAGGCAGACTTTGAATTCATCAAAATAGTAGACTGTCCGGCGCTCCTTGGTCTAGATTGGGTGTTCGATAACCAGGCCATAATCAACTTAAAAACTAGAAAAATGGCATTTGAGTCGGGGGACTACAGGGTCATAGCCCCGCTCGATCCATCAGAAGGCGAGAGGTTCGTAGAACCCACCTGTCTGGATTTATAAGAGATTGACCAGTTGTACAGAACAACTGTGTGTGATGCGGACTACATAAACTCAACTGCAGACGGGGTACTCAGTTGGCGGAGCATTACTTCATGTACAACAGACTCAGACACCAAGTTAGAAAACTGGCAGCAAAGACTACACAAAGTATCCACGAGAAGGTGTGCCAGAATAGACCACGCAGTACGGTGGATTGGCACAGAAATCATAGAACCACCTAGTTTTAATGAGCTAAATGATTTGGAAATTTTCTTGACACAATATGAAGACGAAGTATTAGAAAACCAGAGATTGCTAGCACTAGATTTAGAATTACGGGCTACACCCACAAGATGGTGGGGTGCACACAAAGAGACTATCACATATTGGTACCAATGTAAGCGATTACTGCACATAAGGTTCAGCGTAAAACAGACAGATAACAAACAATACAAATATGACAGACTAGGCACACCAGCAGAACACTTGGAGTGTAAAACGTTGTGGAAAATGATGCCACCAGAGGAATGGTCTCACCACTTCATTCATACTTTAGAGGGCATACCAACGAATTGGTATACAGACCAGGAAATGCGTAAAGAAACCAAGACATGGATGACACTCCAACAGAACTTTACAGTCACTTTCTCATTCGAGCATGAGAACCCCAACATGGATGCAGCCCTGAAATGGATCAGAAACGTCATATTCATTGAAGAACCAGAAGTAGAATCTATCACAGAGGTACAACAGTGAAATAAGCAGACAGTCAAGGATCTACTGTCATGCTACCACATATAGGAGGAAGCAACAGAGGAAGATGATCCACGTGATATTCAGATAGAAGAAGTTGAAGGCGAGAGAGATGTGGAAGGACCACCCTTAGAGTCAGAGGTCATCTCTACGCTAATCAAGATAAAGAAGGTTAACATAGGGACTGTCGAGCAGCCCAAAATGGTCAGCATTCGAGATTACTGGGATGAACAGACACTAGAAAGTATCATAGAATTGTTGCATGAATACAATGACCTTTTTCCCACAACCTTTACAGAGATGAAAGGCATAGTCAGAGAATTAGGAGAAATGAAGATACCCCTTAGACCTGATGCGAGATCCATTAAACAATGACCATATATATTGAATCCCATATATAAACAAAAAGTTAAAGACGAGATCGACAGGATGCTCGAGGCCAACATCATCGAACCAGTCGAAGAATTAGAATGGATAAGATCGATGGTAGTACAGGACAAGAAATAGGGAAGAGGAATTAGGATATGCGTCGACTTGAGGAAGTTGAACGATGCATGTCTCCACGACCCATTCCCCACACTGTTCATGGATGAACTACTCGAGAACGTAGGAGCCAATGAAGCCTACTCATTCACTGATGGATTCTTAGGATAACATCATATTAAGATAGCACAAGAGGATAGACACAAGACCACATTCGCGACAGAATGGGGATCTTATCAGTACACAGTCATGTCGTTCAGACTGAAGAATGCACCTACGATATTTTCTAGAGTGGTCATTGCATCATTTAAGGAATTCATCCACCAATTTCTCGAAGTATACCTGGATGATTGGACAGTCTATAGCCTGTTCAAAAAACATGTGGAAGTTTTACAACTGATGCTAGAACAATGAAGACAGTGTCAAATATCATTGAATATCAAGAAATTCATATTTGGAACACCATTTGGGATACTATTGGGACACATAGTATGCAAATATGGCTTTCTAGTGGATCCGGCCAAAATCACAGTCATTGTTAATCTACCAGCACCAAAAATAGCCCACCAACTAAGAGAAACGCTATGACATACAAGATATTACAGGAAATTCATCAAAGGCTACACGCAGATTATAGTGCCAATGGAAAAACTGTTAAGGAAGGATACAAAGTATCAATGGAATGATGAGTGCCAACATAGTCTGGATACCCTAAAGGAAAAGATGGTCACCGCACCAATATTGGTATTTCCAGATTGGGAGAAGACATTCCATGTACATGTAGATGCATCAGCGATAGCACTTGGAGCTATCTTGGTGCAACCAGGAGCAGGAGACTTGGATCACTCGATAGTATTCGCAAGAAGAAAATTATCATATTCAGAATAGAATTATAACACGACAGAAAGAGAAGGCCTACCTATGGTTTATGCACTACAGAAATATAGACATTACCTATTAGGAAAACACTTTAAGATGTTTACAGATCACTCAGCCCTGAAATACCTAGTCAACAAGCCAGTGTTGGGGGGGAGAATCTGTCGATGGTTATTGCTATTCCAAGAATTTGACTTTGAGGTAATAGTTAAACTAGGAAAACTGAATGCAGGACTGGACCACCTATCGAGGGTCACAAATGGAGAGGAACCAACAAATTTAGAAGACAACTTTTCAGATGTACAGTTATTCTCAGTACAGATTGCTGACGATTACTTCACAAAGATCATCTAGTACTTGAGCATAGGTACTGCACCGCAAGGATATACCATCGTGCAGAAAAAGAACCTGGTAGTCCACGCAGCCGACTATCAATTGATCGCAGGACATCTATACAATATGGGTGCAAATAGCATCTTACGAAGATACATACTAGACCATGAACGACCAAGAATTTTAGCAGAAGCCCATGAGGGAATAGCAGGAGGGCTTTATGTAGGAAAAGCTATTGTGCAGAAGGTACTACGCATAGGATTATGGTGGCCAACGATCCATAGAGACTCGAAAGAATAATGTCAGCAATGTGATGTCTATCAAGAGGTAGGCAAACCCAACAAAAGGGACAAGATGCCCCTACGACCGCAAGTGACACTTCAGGCATTCGACAAATGGGTAATAGACTTCATGGGACCCATTAACCCACCAACCAAAAGAATGGGGGCGAGATATATTATCACTGCGACGGAATACCTAACAAGATGGACAGAAGCCACACCAGTAAAATATTGCAGTGCAGAGATAGATACACACTTTCTGTTTGAACAGGTAATTACTAGATTTGGGTGTCCAAGAATTTTGATGAGCGACCAAGGAACGCACTTCATAAACAAAACCATCCAAGCAATGCTCGAAGAGTTTGAAGTTCATCACCAAAAAATCACACCGTATCATCCACAGGAAAATGGCATGGTAGAAGCCTTCAAAAAAATTCTATAGAACACCTTGACAAAGATATGTAACGTCAACAAGGACGATTGGGATCTCAAGGTACCAGTAGTACTATGGGCGTATAGAACCACATGAAAAAAGCTAACTAGTCACACACCATTCAAGCTAGTCTATGGTCAAGAAGCATTAGTGCCCTTAGAATTCTTACTACCCAGCCTATGTGTAGTATCTATTACACAAATGACAGAACGAAGTGCAGTACAGGAAAGACTGAATCAATTACTGTCGATGGAGGAAGACCAAATCTTGGAAGGATTCCACCAAGAAGTATAGAAATCCAGAGACAAAGATTGGCACGACCACCACACCAAGAGGAAGACATTCAAGGAAGGAGATCTAGTATTACTCTACGACAGTAAATCGTTGCAGCATCCAGGAAAACACAGAATGCATTGGCTAGGACCATACGAGGTAAATATGTCACAGATGGAGGAGTTGTACAGTTACAAGATCTAGCAAGCGCAAACCTCAGGGGAATGATCAATGGGAGCTGGTTGAATCTGTACAAGGACAGTCAACCACCCACCGCGTAGTAAAAAAAAAAAAACGAGGGAAATGGTAACAACCATATCAAAAAAGGAAACAAGCGGGAAAAGGAAAGACGGCAAAAGCAGGCTAACAGGACAGCATGAGGGAGAGTTAAAGCAAGGCAAGGATGGATGGGATGTCACATTAAGCGTGCCAACTGGAGATGATAGAGGAGGTTTAATGGCAAGTATGAAACCGTTGTAGATGCATTGAACCCACAGTTATGGTGCATTAATCACATGATGGAGGAAGCATCCTTAACAAGCTTCATGACGAGCTCATACAACACACGATCACAGAAGCAGTTAGTCTATTCACGGAAGGAGAACAAAAAAAGAGAAACAGTAGTAAGAATGAACAGAGTGAAACCACAGAGCTCACTGAAGCCATTCAAACCCAACAAACATTCGACAGACACCATTTTGGCACCACTGAAGATTGCAAAACTAGGCCAAATCAACCAAGGTTCAGACGAGGTCACAAGGACCACTGGAAGAAAACAAACAACAACCACCGAAGATCATCGATATTGACGAAATCCCGTCACCAAAAGAAATTCCAGTAGAGCCCACACCAATACTAGAGGAAATTCCGCAACCACAAACAGAGGCCATGGAACAGGATACACCAGTAGCGGTGCATGAGCTTTAGAACAAAGAAAAAGAAACCCACCAGGAAATACCACCAGAAAATGTTGAAGCAGTTGTAGGAGCTAACGGAAGTGCACAAAACCTGGAAGAAGAAGTGCAGCCAGGCGTTCCACAAATACCCATCCCAAATTTTTTTTCAGTCAAGACGACTTGTGAAATGGCCATGACTTGCGTAGAATGGATGGCGAAGGAGCAACTGGAAGCTGTTGGAACCTCAAGCCAACCATTGCAGGAGGAGGAAAGAATTTAGATACCGAGCTCACCTCGAAAGAAACCGGCTGCAGAGATTGTGCTACCTCGCATACCAAAAGGAGTACAGGTGGACCCACGGCTATTAGGTCACGTCGGGAAGCTCAAGTATTCTGACCATGACATAGCAGATGAAACCAAATATCTAGAGCTTGCACCATAGGTATTTATGCAGAAAATAGTTGTGAACCAACTCGGAGAAACCATCACTCAGCCACACCAGTGGGCAGCTGGACTGGACAGAAAAAGAATTCTAGGATTGTTGAAGATACCACACTTTGGCAGAGGCCAATATACGAAGGGATAAATAGTGGCTACAGATGCGCTACTGCATCACTGAGGGATATATCGACATGGTCATCAGCGAATGGCCTGACGAATGGAGGATTCCAACCATACCCAGAGGAGTAACGGGACAAACAGTAGAAGGAGGGGTTGCACAGACAGAAACACAACCTCCACAAATCCCAGTACCCAAGAAACGAAGAACGGGCCAAACCAAGTTGACTCAGGTAGACGACGGCTCAGAGCAACCAGGGACCCAGAAGGGGAGGACAGAAACCACCCAGTCGACCAAGGGATAGAGAAAACCGGCTGAGGAAGCACAGGAAACCACATCGGACCCCATCACACAGGAATGAGGGGGAACTAATAGACCAGCGGTGTAGGACACAAGTGCATGCAAGAAAATGAAGGCACAACGACCACCATCGGACTACAAAATAATGGAGGATGATGGAGAGATGATTGTCAGGATGGTCCAAGGTGAGATCGGAAGA
>CBVK0102000157.1:0-10697 GCA_900067695.1 Picea abies
TTCCTAGATTAATTTCATTTCAACAATTTAGATTAGATTACTTCTACTTCAGTCATGCATATATAGTGCGTGTGCTTTGTAAGCCTACAAACCTTGAATTGACAAATTAAATAGTTGGGCAAGTACTACAACAGAATTAAATGACAACATTTCCGCCTAACATGCACCGCAATTGTTTCAATTCTCAGAAGTTTTGTGTTTGGATACCTCTTTACAAAGATTCACGGCTTCACCTAGTGTGTCACCATTTGTTGTGTCATGCATCAACACCCTCTCTTTTTCTTGTAGTCTCTCTTGGAAACCCATTTATTTCAACAAGAAAATGGGACCCCTCCTTTTCTCCATGAGAGCTTCTTGACTTGCTAAGAAGAACTGACCCAATTTTTTTTATCTTTGTTAAAATATTCTCATCCCTCTATGATAGAGGTGGTTGATTTTCCAAGATTTATTTGGTTTAGTTCGACTTTGACACTCAGAAAAGTTTTCAAAGATAATTTTTTGTGTATTGCAGAGCTTTCTCTTAAGTTCTTCGATGCACATCGAATACGTTCTTCAAAATTTCTCCGATGCACATTGGAGAAGTTCTTCAAAAGTTCTCTGGTGCAAATTGGAGAAGTTCTTCAAAACTTATCCAATGCATATCAGGGGATTTTCTTGAAAGTATGCCAATGCACGAATTCATAACCGATCAAGTTAATATTAACTCCTTCGATTCAACTGGAGGAGTTCTCACGAACTCCATCAATTGAACCAGAGGATTTGCCTTAATCTTCTTTGATGCACTAAGTTATAAACCAACAAGTTTCTTGTTAAGTTTTCCAACACATCTAATCTAAAACTATAGGAGTTCCCTTTAAAATTGTCAGTATGATCGGGGTAGTTCCTATCTTCTTCACCGATGTTATCGAAGGAATTCTCAACTTTGTCTCCAGTGCAATATGAACATGTCCAAGTATCTTTGTCACCAACGCTATTTTTAGCACTGACCGAGTTCCTCCTAACTCTTTTGATTGCCTCTATTGTCATGCTATGTCTATAAAAGAGAACTCCCTCCCCTCTTATGATCATTGTTTGATAATTTCAAGGGAGAAGGGAGCATAGAACCTCCAATCGACTAGCTTCCCACTTGCAAATGTATCCATTTTTCAATAGATATGGTGTACACGTGTCATCCTCTTCTAGGTAAGCCCTAAATCCCTTTCCCTATTTTTCGTTATTATTCCCTAGCACAATTAGGGTTAGGGTTTATCTCTGGTAGTATATACCATGTGATATATCCATCGACCTCTCAATCTCTGCCTCTTCTATCCATACCCCAATTGTTATTCTCGGTGCACTCAGACTCTATAGGAAACCCTAACTGCACCCTAATCATGATTAAAATTTTCAAACTCCACAAAATGGACCCTTTCAACCGATACCCTGAAGTTTTCTTTTCTAGAGTCAACACAGATACAAAACACTAACACTTTTGTACCCATAACCTAACCCTAATTGTGCTAGGTTAAACCCCTAATCATATGTTTGTGACATGACCAAAATTAGGTTGGTTCCAAGATTCATTTCCATAGTGGAAAATCATCAAGCCTAGATCATTATACCTTTCCTGGAGCTGAATCAAGCCTTTGTCCATATTATCTCTACTCTTCAACACTTAGTCATATTTTCATAAATTTGTATAACCGATGACCTTTGTAATATTGTGATCCCATAACATCATTCCAAGTAACCAATCTAGTAAAATATTATCATTTAGAAAAGGGAACCCAGAAGTTATATGAGGAACTAATAAAAAAGGTCCCACACAAAGAAAATGACCTAGTCAATATCTGGTACAAACCAGATAGAAATTTCAAGCATAGACTATCTAGCGAGTATCCACCCATTGCTCTAATAATTCCCTAATAATATATCATGGTGATGCTCTACATACTATGCGGGGAGCAAGATGATTCTAAATTTACTTTGTCCTTAATGCCCCTAATATACTATTGTGTAGCTGAAGGGTCAATGTTCAAATCAGGTGATATCCTATCAATAAGGTTAGTAGAATCCATCATGGCTATCAAAGAGACAAAACCTAAAAAATTCCCAAGTTTTCATATGGCATCTTATCTACTAAATATTATGTGCATATGCCATCAATATCCCAATATGGGTTGGGAATAGAAACCAACCAACCCTTGTATACATATCTATTCCAAGGTGCTATGGGAGCACAAGTACAAAACAAAATATCATAGGATCTATGACTACTTCTTAGCACCTTTGTATGAGCTTATGTTCTATGCACCGACCATGTGTATGACGAATAAAGTGTTGGTAATAGTTAGAAAGATCAAGAACTGATACCTAATGGAATATGGGACCTACATAAAGATATACGGGGATACCAAAGCTCCCCATTTGCTCCTGATATTTGTGTTAGATAGAATGGCACTCCAAGAAATCACATATCAAATTGTAATTCACGGAGTTGGGGAAACAATGTATTGAGAAAATAAATCTATCTGCCCCCCAATACTATTATGGGTTGTCTCATATTCATTCAAAAGCATAAAAAATGCTCAGGATGAAGTAGATATGCTACTATCATATCTCTTCAGAGAAGAAATATTCTGGAGGCACAATCCCAAAAAAGTGGTCAAGGAGTATTGCATCGAAATCAAACACACCTAGGAATATACTTCGTCTACTTGAGAGGAGGAAGAAGTACATTTCAAGGCTCAAACTTATGATGAAGTTGTTACCAGGAGACAAGTAAAACCCATAGGAAGGATCTTCGATGGGGGGATACTGGAGAGGAGGAAGAAGTACATTTCAAGGCTCAAACTTATGATGAAGTTGTTACCAGGAGACAAGTAAAACCCATAGGAAGGATCTTCGATGGGGGGAAGGCCTGTGAAGAAACACAGAGAAGGGATGAAGAAGGGGTAGCAGCCAAAGAAACAACCACAAATACATATACACATTCCAGGTTATCTGAGGACAAATAACCAATAGTTGAAAATAAAAGGAGAAAAAAGGAAAATATCCAAAAGAAGAAGGAAGACATTGTTGAGCAGAAAATGAAGATCGACGAGGCCAAGGAAAAGGCAGAACCTTAAGCAACGACAATAGAAGATGAAGCAAAGACATTTCATGAGAAAATAACAAAGGATGAAAGATAAGAAACAACAACAGCTGAGCGGGAAACAACAGAAACAACAACGACAAAACAAAGAGAGATGAGGAAAACACATCGGCATAAAGTCAATTAAAAATAACCCCTGCGTGGTGTCATACCTTCACAAGAATCATGTGCATATAATAATCCTAAATGAACGAAATCCATACAAGTTCACATAAATTACTTAGAAGAGATCCTGAGGACTATTCTAACTATTCAAGTTCTTACTTATAAAAGCTATATGATGTGGGATCCATGGTACAAGTAAAGCCTAAAATTTGCACATATTAGGAGCCAAATTTTTTTACACATCCTAAAGGTTCATTATAAGACATAGATAACTGGTCCTTCCTAGTAATTCACCATTTGTTGTGCCTACAACAATTTCCCATTGAATTTATCTATCCTAGAGAAATTAAATTGGTACCCCCTACTAAATTTTGAGATAATCAGAGCATGGGTAAACTCTCACTACTAAATAATCTAGGTGTTCACCGGGGAACTATAAAATTATCCTTATACAATCTCATCTTATCAATGATCAACTGCTCCAGACCACCATACATACAATTTTCCTTTGAATTCTATTTTTCTTTCTTATGGGTTTGTAACAATCCTAAATCTATTTAAGAGGATGCTCCCGATGAAAATATCAATGACCTATATGCAATAGTTTATTTCTGAAATCCATCAGAACATACTCGTCGTATATTCCCTAATCAGAAGGGTGAATGTTGTATTAATTAAGAGCCTTCTGACGCACAAAGACCGAATGGCATATTCTATTACCTTTATCGAACATTTGGTCATCAAGATGTTTAGTCATGCAAGGAGTAATACACTTCTAAAGACCAAAGGTCAATACTCTTTCACTATTCTCTCTTTTTGGTGTTATGCCCCATTGGTAAATCTACAACACAATGTTCAATGTTCATTCTAAATTATTTTCACCAATAAGTGAATAACGAAAACATGGTAGGCCTCCACTCTTACATATACTAAGAATTACTTACCCTATCATTTGGAGGTCCCTCATTGAAATAATGATTGGCAAAATATAAAGGTGAAGAAGTTTATTAACATTTAATGCTTGGTACAAGTTTATTCATGATATTATTTTCATACAACAACATAATCAATCATGCTTCCTTTGTATTGGTTATTTTAAGTAATTAACACTTAACTCTCCCGAGTACTTAGCGTCAAAATTTTGAACATTGACCTCAATATCTCTAATATTCCTTTGAGGAATCTCCATTAGAACAACCGATGATCGATAATACCTCATCTTGCCGAAAATTTGTGTTCCAAAATAATGTCCCCAACAACAAGGTTTTCCGAAAGATCTCATTCCCAAACACTTCCTTCTGATTAGGCTCCCCCGAAGAAAATTGATGGTGTTTTCCTATAACTCATGGGCTGTGGGATGGAAACCACACACAACATAAGGTTTTCCGAAAGATCTCATTCCCAAACACTTCCTTCTGATTAGGCTCCCCCGAAGAAAATTGATGGTGTTTTCCTATAACTCATGGGCTGTGGGATGGAAACCACACACAACATTGAATGCAGTAATTTAGTGATTCAAATGGATCCAGGAAGGCCTAAAAATCAAATTTATCAGAATAAGACGAAACCAACTCCATTGCGTTGGTTTTTTCGCATCGATTCTGGACATATATATATTTTTTTCTAAAAATGAACACCGTAGGAGAAAGTTATCGCGTTCTGATCGATTTCCCAAACAGAGAAAAAATGTCAAAGTCAATAGACTGTACTATTGATGTCAACATGACGTGTCAGGTGATGTCATGATGACATCAGCAGGGATACGTGGCAACACCAGGAGGTGACATGTGTTACTCATTGTTGGCATTTTCAGGGATGATTTGGACCTGTAAGATTTTGACATGTGGCACTGTATGGATGCTAACACGTGGAAGGATGACGTGGTTGTACAAATGTGACAGGTGGTAGGCTCTGGGTATGACACATGGCTGTAAGGAAGTGACATGGCACCAATGGTAGCAAGACATGTGTCAGTACGACAATGACGTGGAATCATCTGGTTGAGACGTGTGGAAGGTACGACACTGACATGGTAGGTATGGTAGTGATGTGGCAATGTTGACTAGGAAGCTGTTTGTGTGGTGACTGGACAGTATGGACCAATCATAGGGCACCACGTGGCACCCCAAATTTGGCTAAGGTTGGTTGGGTAAAAAATTTGTTACACTTCGCAGGTTATGGGCACAATTTTTAGGATAAGCCCCAGTCGATGGGGACTATCCCAAATGACCAAGGCCCATGGACCAGAGGCCATATTGGAAGACTCGACATTTGGGCTCTTAGCGTTGGCCACATGGCTTCCATACGACTTGGAAAGGGGTTGGACTAGAGGTTTAGGGTGCCAAAACTTAGCACTTGTCCATATGGAATGCTCCATATGACCAAGATCCTGGGTAAAAGGGGTTGGCATGCCAATATGCTACAAAAGTGGGTTTAAAAATATAGAATATGGATTTTGTTGTTAATTAGCCTGATTTTGGTAGATTTTGGCTATTTTTGGGGATCTGGAGCCCTTTTTGAGGCTAAATATTGGGAGGAAGTTAGGAGGAGAACCCCAACTCAGATCCTACATAAATCAAAGGTTTTTGATAGTCCAAGGAGGTACATAAACAACATAATGATGAAGAATTTTAAAGCTTAAGCCATTTTTATGTAGGGTAGCCATTGAGGAAGCGAACTGTGTAGGCCATTTTCGGGAGCTACGCTCAATGCTTTTCAGTGTCGTTAGCTGTGTTGGATTCTTGAAGTTGGTCAGAACACAACCAAACTATTTTTTAATCCATTTGAGATACTTCTGATATAATTTTGCAACATTGAAGATTAATAAGAAAGCCTCCCCCATGGAGACAAAGGCCCAGAGACGTAGGCAACCTTGCCGAACTTCGTTATTAATCTTGGTGTTATGGTTTGTTATTCCTTATGTTTAATTTCTGTTATGTATTCTTTATGATGGATGCAACATTATTTCATTAAGATCTCCTTCCTCATTTAATTGTTTTGCATGGTAGTTTAACACATGCTTAAAACTCAACCAATTCTTTAAAATATCATTTTCGGATCATGTATGGATGTCTGAAGATAACACAATGAAGGTTTCAGGATGAAGGATCATAGGGACCGCATAAAATACACCAACCGAGGGAAATGTTAGAGAGGCAATACTTCTAACGGACACTAAATACCATGATGGTATAGCTGGTTTTCTCACCTATAATTAAATATATGAGAAGTTCGTGAAAGAGGATTTTTTGTTGGAAGACAATGACCTGAATGTATACCAAAACACCAGGAAGAGCGATTTATATTCCATAACATCTAGACCAACCCTTATGCAATACAACGATGCAAAGTGATGGGTATTCTCACATCTGGATAAAGGGATGAGTGTCGTACTAAACACGATCAAGCAACCAATTGCTTCATTGAGAACATAGGACATCCATGTTCGGTACAAGTTTCCCAAACAAATTTCTCTCTTGAATGAGAAATTGTTAGATGAATTCAAATAAGAACATAAATATATGTTTGAAACAATTTAGGATTGGTGGGAGGAAGGTGTACCATTCACTCCAAAAAGTAGTAAATTATTTACTGTCCCTCAGATGAAAGAACCCTAAAGGTTACTTGCAACAATGATTTGTAGGTTGTATGGAGAAGAGAAGTGCACCCACTTCAGGATAGAATGGACTTCAATGGTGCATTACGTGGAAGGGAAAGAGTACATCTTCCATCAGGCTCAAATATTCCCCATCAACATTTTCGAGGCAACGATGAGATCACCATGACTTAAACAACCAAGTTTTTATATGTCTTCTTATTTATTAGATGTTGTGTGTGTTGTGATTCGCTTTCTTGGAATGGGTTAGGATTGGAATCCTACCCTATCTCCAATTCATGTTTATTTCTCTCAATTGTGGGAAGATATTTCTATGATATATGTAATCATTTTCTAGTTCCCCTATATGCAATGTTATATAAAACAAAACCCATTGAGGATAGCTCCATAGGTTATGCAATACCTCAAAGATATTGATGATTGATACATTGGGATATATTACACCTCTATCAGGATTTATTGCAATATCAATGCACCACACCTTCTACCTAGATGTGTACCTGGCAAACTAATGATTAGGGAAATTGCATACTAGACAATAGATGTTGGAGTCACACCATTACTAGCTTCTAATTACAAAATATATTGGACAAAGTTTGTGATAACAGTAGGAACAAAGACATTGCATAATGCGCCTCATTCTAAGAAGAAGGAAAAGGCCCTAAAAGATTTGATTTTTTGAATAGGGAAATCTAGACAGCATGATCCTAAAGGAATAATGCAGAACCATTGCAAATCAATAGGGTTAGTGAGTACAACCCAACATCAAACACATCCCGAGGAGGACCTATTGAGAGGAACTATGTACTTTGAATAAAATTTAGTGAACATCGTAGATAAAGAAGAGAAAGAGGTAATAAATGTATTAGAGGATTCCAGAAGAAAATAAATGAAATAACAATGGGATAAACTGATAGCTTAGGATTTCATAGAAGAAGAAGAAAAGAAGATATCCCAGGAGGATTAAGAAAAATAACAATATAATAAGGCCTTAGAGGTGAATGAACGATATGAGAAGAAGAATAAAAAGATAGTAGAATAAGAACTGGCCAAGAAAATAGCACAGGAAGAAGTAGCCAAGAAAGCACAAGAAGAAAAGGAGGCATAGAAGAGAAAATAAAAACTAGCCAAGGAAACAGAGGATGAAGAAAAACAGAGGAAAAGACAAGAAGAAACTAAAAAATAAGCTAAGGAAGCATAAATAAAAAGATAAGAGGAGGAGGAGAGAAAAAGAGAAGAGAAACTAAGAGAAGAGAAGAATAAATGGATGTAGCAAAGAAGCAACAAGAGGAGAAGGAAAAGAATACCCCTTTGTACTCTTCACGAAAAACTTGTGTCCCCTATAGACCTTGTCTCCCCATTGAGCACTAAATCGATAAGATTTGAGGGTATCGCCATAGATATGATTGTATTTGAGGATATTGTACCGGATGTAGGAAAATACTCTTACTACAAATCCAAGAGGACAATATCTATCAGATCAAACAAGAGACAAAAAGTTGAAGAGGTCTCAAAGATAGAACCCAAAGAACGATCCATCTCATGGCCTCTAGCAAATGACCATAAGGAAAATGCAATAGAGATAACCTCAACCCTACTTTCCTTTGTAAGGGATAATTCCATTAAAGTTGGTGAGTTAGGTGATGCTTTGGACAATCGTAGAGTTGATATATCCCAATTGCAAGACCATCTAAAACAACAAAAGGATCAAATGGAGATGGGATTTATACAACAAATAATGGAGAAAGAATACTTATACAACATTGAAGTTGATAAAATGAAAAACATACATGAAAAAGAGGTAACAAAGCTTAAAGAAGAGTACCAGGAGCAATTCAAAATTTCATAAAGGCAGAAGCAGGAAATCCTGGACCTAGGAGAAAAATGGCAGCAAATGGAAATTACCATGAAAGAGAGTCTCCAAGAGGAAATCGTTGTGAAGGTCATACAAGAAGAATCACAAAGGTCAATGAATACCTAACAAAAGTGCAGTCATAAGTATTTCATACATTGGGTTATATGCAAAGGGATCACAATGATCTGGTTACATTACATGAGCAAAGAGATGAACAAAGGAGTCATTATAAAAAGGTTGAGTATGCCTTTGACAAGGTAGTGGATTGGAAGGAGGTACATACTCAAACACCTATAACTCTGCCTAGGTACAACTTCAAACAAAAGAGGAAGAATCAAATACTATTTGATTATTTTAAAGAGATACTTGATGAAGTCAAAGAAGCTCGAGAACTGGCTACTAAATCCTATAATAGAATTTGGAATTCCTCATATAAGATATTCAAAGATCTTGGAATGGATACTATGACATGATTAGATGAGGCAAACCCAAATGAGCTAAAGATGAAAAATGTACTAGAGGAGAGAGATATGAGCAAGGACATTTTGAATAGATATTTGGTGAATCCCATCAGATTAACTACTTCAAACAGTAGCTATGTAAAGAGGATAGAAAAATAAATGAAGAAGGAAGTAGTCATGAAGTTGTGCAATGGAGAGTTGTAATTGTAGAAAATGCAATTTAATAGATTGGAGGAGGTCCTAAAAAATTATGATATGTGGGATACTTATATGGAGGAGTAAGCTTCTAATAAATCTACTTGAAGAGTTTTATATTTTATTTTTGTATTTCATTTTTTGGCATAATCCAAACAAATTTGTATCATGATGAGATAATAGATTGTAAAATGAAAAGTCAGAGATAGGAAATGAACATTTCTTAGAAATGAAAAGTCTATCATATTCTATAAGAGAGATTTCATGCTAAGAATAAAGGACTTTTTACCATTGTACATGTTAGATGATATTGCTATCTCTAAATTAATGAAGAGTACAAGGAATTTTGAGATCATGATTGTCATCAAATACATTTGGGAATATTCTACATGTTTGTCATTTAAACTTCTTGAATATTTTTCATATGAACTATTTTTTTGTGCAGTATTTGAGATATTTAAGATATTATGATTTCTATTGTATGCAATGTTAATTCTATAGGTCCAATCTACAACTACTTGTGATTAAATCTATGGTTTTATTGTTTTAATATATTGTTAATTGACATTGATTATTTCTGCAGTTAATAATAGAAACTTTTGACGTATCTATCTTTTTTATTGGGTCTTAATCATGATAGATTAGAGTAGAATAGGATTAGATTATAATAGTTTTATTTCGTTATAGATAGCTTGCTTCAATTTTTTCTTAGAATTCATCGAGAACATTTTGTTCTCATATTCATAATCGAAAATCTAGAAGTGGTAACTAGGCCCTTATACTAGTTAGAATTTTCCATCCCAAACGAGAGTGGGCCTAATTGGGGCCTACCATCGGGAAAATTCCCTTACCTGATTGACATTCCATTCGAAACCATCAATAGAAATAATGCTATAAGGAGGGCCTGACGAATGAATGCATAACAAAGAATTGCAAAACCCTACGCATTCTAATCCGCTCAAAAATTCTTTCAATCAAAGTGAATCTTAGTCCACGAACCATGAGAAAAATTCTCATCACCATATAGAAACACAAAAATATGGAGAAAAGGATTAATTATTCATATAGGGTTGAAGTCTTAAAACTTGACCAAAAGGATAATTGCATAGTGCCTCAATTTATGGGGCATGCAACTATGCAGGAAATCCTTCGATACTTATGCATGTTCTTGTTACACAAAAATGCAATAAATTATGCAACTCATTAAATGCCACAATAAATTCAAGTGGAAATTTTTTCAAGCTAGGCCCATACCAATGTAATTTCTTCACCCAAGGAACATGGATGGTTTTAGGGGCTAAATTTCGCTCATGGGCTAATTTTCCATGGTTT
>CBVK0102000240.1:0-12065 GCA_900067695.1 Picea abies
TTGGAAGTCTAGTTGTCATTTATGTCAACAATGCACAAGACACAAGCTCAAATAAATAACACTGCATCACGCAGGGATTGTGCATGATGTAATCTCAAGAGAAATAGCATTGCATCGTGCAGGACGCAAGCTTAGGATAAATAACGCTACATCGCGTAGGACACAAGCTCATGAGAAATAGTGTTGCATTGTGCATGACACAAGCTCAGGAGAAATAGTGTTGCATCACGCAGGAAACAAGCTCAGAAGAAATAACGCTACATTGTGCAGAGATTGCACATGACACAAGCTAAGGAGAAATGGCGTTGCATTGCACAAATATCTCACAAGATGCAAGTTCAAGAGAAATAGTGTTGCATCACGCAGAGATAGAGTCGTTGAACAATTTTCTAGATCAGCGATGATAGATGTATCATTCTTCGTCCATCTAACCTACTGCGTGCGACATGGAAGTAGTATTAAAACCACATTGTTGAGTCCTACTGCGTGCGACATGGAAGTAGTATTAAAACCACATTGTTGAGTCCCATGGTGTGTTACAAAAAACCATTGGTGGTAATTGGTAATGTAACCAAAAGATGTTGGTCAACACACCTGGTGACCTTCTTGTAAGGTTTGTCTCGGCAGTTTGGACAAACAAAACTCCAAAAGTTTCGAGACACAAGAGGCACAACCCCATTGTGATAAGTTCTAAGATATGAGAGGCATAGCCCCATTACGACAAGTTTTGAGACACGAGAGGCACAACCCCATTGTGACAAGTTTCGAGACACGAGAGGTGCAACCCCATTGTGACAAATTTTGAGACACGAAAGGGGTAGCCCCATCGTGACAAGTTTCGAGACACGATAGGCGCAACCGCATTATGAAAAATTTTGAGACACGAGAGGTGAAGCCCCATTGCAACAAGTTTTGAGACATGAGAAGAGAAACCCCATTACGACAAGTTCTGAGATACGAGAGGTGAAAACCCATTGCGACAAGTTCTGAGACATTAAAGGAGCAACCCCATTGAGACAAGATTTGAGATACGAGAGGCACAACCCCATTGCGACTTAATCCATGATTCTATCCCTAAGTCAAAATTCTATGGAAATCGGTTGGAGGAAGCACATAGGTGCCCAAGATAGTCAGGCATGGAAATGAACGATCAAGATTTAATCCTGATCATGATCCAATGGTAGCTGAGTTTCAACGAAACTAGAACTCTTACTAATGAGGAAATTGACAGTTTTAGTGATTTTTGAAGGGTCTCTAAGATCGATCATTCCCTAATAAAGATTGACATAAGAAATAACTAAACTTAGTTAATTTAAAGGGGATTTGAAGTCAATTCAAGTTAACTTAAATAAAATTCTATTGTTAATGAAGATGCATATTGATTCATTAAAGAAACACAATGGTTCAGTGATGCACACCATTTGGTAAGATATATAAACCCATCAGAATGAAGAATGGAAGAGTGACTCAAGAGATATCTGAGTATACCTGAAGCAGAGTCATCGGAATATATGAGAGTGAAAATAAAAACTACACAGTGAGGGTGGAAGGGAGGAGCTATGGAGGATTGTAGTCCTCTTCAGGAAGAATCCTGAAACAACAGGGGGTCGATGCCTCCTTTCAAGTTGGTGCTTGAAGAATTTAGGGGGTTGGAGCTTCCTTTTCAAGTTGGTGCTTGAAAAATTCATGTGGTTGGAGCCTCATTTCAAGTTGGTGCTCGAAGAAGTAGGGAGTAACAACTTCCTTGAGTAGGTGCTCAGAAAAAGAATGGGATTTTTGTCTCCTAGAGTTGGTTCTCTACAAAGTATTGGTGTCCTTCACAATCAAAACTTATTGTTATACATACATTGTAATTCTTTTTAATGATATATAATTAATTATTTTTAAATCCATTGTTAATCTATTATTGTGGATGAAAAAGTTTTAAAAAGGACTATTAATCAGATAAAAGGTAATATTGATTCACCCCCCCTCTTAGTATTTTCAATAGTATTGAGTTGAATTATTGTATTTGTAGAGGAAAATATTCCACCCAGATGACCGGTGACCCGTAGGCACCCAAGACCCCAAAAGGAGGAAGTGAGCAAGTTGGAGAGGCGTCCAATTCAGCGACGAAAAATATTGAGTTTTCCCCCAAGGTAGAGGTGGTCATCAAAATGTCGCAAAAGAAGCTTACAAGTGCACCCCCATTCTTCAAAGACACATATAATAGCATGGCTTCCAAGGTAATTCTACCTTCCTGGTTGGACTTGTATAAAAAAATTCATTATGAGGACTTCCCAGAATTCACACCTCATAGTGATCCATAGGTAAGGGGATTAGATGACCATATTTTCCAGAACATCAACCGGTCTTCTTTGTACCTAGTAGCATCCAAGATACCCGTCTTTCCATGTGTTGATATTTTGGAGTGTATCATCCATCATGTCGATGCAAAGAAATGTTTTTTGAATAACAAGGATGAGGAGTGCATAGGTGTATTCTTTGCGACATAAGTGAGCACGTACTACAAGATAAAGGAAGGTAAAGTTAGGTTGAACAAATATTTTCTAGTATCGTTCTATGAGTGAAATAACACCATCCAATTTCTAGTGTCCTGGTGGAGGGAGGATAAGAATTTCGTGAATCAGGCCTCGTGGTGGTACAACACAATAAACCTCTGAGAACCTTACATTTTCCTTATAGCCTTGATTTTTTGTTTATATGGAGAGAAGGATTTCTCCAGGTTCTCTTAAACCTAGATTCCTTTGGCCCACATGGTTTCTACATCTGGAAGCACTTTTAGTTGGGGAGATATTATCTCAAAACAATTGAGGACCCAGATATAAGAGGCACAAAACCCAAATCTCAGTGAAACCCTCGCTTTCTACACCGTGTCTTATCTCCTGGATGCAATATTCACTAGAAATGTTTTCCCTAGATTGAACCTAAGATGACATGTCTCCAAAGCACTGGTACATGTCTACTTCAACATATTATGGAAGAATAGGTAGAAACGATCAATGGATTTATTTTGCAATGGTTTCATAGCTCGAGTGTATTCTCTAATTTTTAAGCAGGATTTCCCAAGATTATTAGAAGCAATGAGGAAGGTAATATCCAAAATTGGGAATTGGTACTTGGAAGAAATGAAGAAATACATCAGGATTTTTAGAGCCTTGAGAGCACCACACCTACTACTGACTCATGTGCTCAATAAATTAGTGTTAGGGGGAATATGCTACCAGACTATACTACAAGGTTTCAGTGCATATACAGTAAAAGGCAAGAAAATGATATTTATTCCCTATGGGTTTCATGTAGGTTACCATTTCGTGAAGGATACCACACAGGATAGACAAGAAGCTCAAAGTCAAATAGAATGCAGTTTCATCAACGAGAGTTACATGAGACACGACCCTAAAAAATTGGTGTTTGAACATGATAATCAAGTAGTGTCTCATTGGCCTTACCCACATGATGATTTCAAGGATAAAATATTCACAGAGAATGCTTTGAGTTGGGACGCAATTTTGTAGAGGAAAGAAAAACTAGACCTGATAAGGTTCATGGCCTTTCTTGAGAATGAACAATTGAACTTTCTAGAACAGACGTTCGAACCAACAACAATGGCACTAGTTCAACTGGAATTTGTAGGAAAAATAGTAGATAGGTATGAGGCACAAAATATCTTGGATGAAGCTGAAAGGATAATGCAGTTGCATGGGGACATTGTCATGGTACTGAAAGGAATAGTCGTGGAGATAAATTCGATCACATTTGGAGGAATTGGGGAGCTAGCAACCCTTATAAATACCGCGGTAGAAGGAGACAATGAGCAACATAGCTCATAGGAAATCGCCATAGGGGAACCAAGAATGGGGAAAACCCCTTTATTATCAATAAGACCTGCCACCCTAGGGAAAGTAGCTCTTATCATCAATGATCTAATCATGTTATATGACAACAATGTGAAAGAAATATATACTACATTTCTTGTTACAAACGAAGAAATAAAATAGGTACTCAACAAACACATATATTAGGTGGAGGAGTCTTTGGATATAGGATTAGACATGAGTGCAACTGAAGGTGATCATACCACTCTAGACCAAACCCATCGACCATTGAAAGAGAAATAAATTCCAAGTATTGAAGAATCATTCATAGGTAACTCCAACAAGGGATAAGAAGACGAAGAATCAGAAGGTAACAGGGAACCCGAGGAAACCTCAACGGGACCTCCAATACACTCTACACTATCAGGATTAGCAGCATTAGGTAAAGAAACAACGACAGGGATCATGGGAAATTCCCTAAGTATAGAGAAAATCATAGATCCACATATTGGGACAAAGGCGGGGTCAAAAGAATTTTCTAAGAAGCCTCGAATGACTCAAGAACCAGGTACATGGACCCTTCATGAGAATCTTGAAGCTGAAAAAGGAAAGGAAACTATGCTTGAACACTTTCACACACTAGGAAGCTTAGGAAATGTCCTCACATGGGGGGCACTGACCGATCCCAGAGCCTGTAGACGAAGTGGTTGATGTCCAGGCCATTGTTTATGACTGAAAGAGACAAGTGGTTTTCAAGAGGACATGGAAAAAAATAAGAATCACCTTGGACAACATTGTGATGATCACCACAGAGGAAACCCTGCTGGATGCAAGACAATCTAGGGCAAGTGAGTTGCTAGGAGCAGGAATAGGTATATCCAGTGTCACCATAGAAAGAGCAAAGGAAGATGAACAAGAAGTTGAATCTATGAGAGAATAATTAGCACACCTTAGGCATCAAGTGGAATACTATCAGGATGCCACCCAAGCAGTAAGGTTCATGAAGATTGAATTCACATAAATTTATAGTTAGTTCAGATCGGATAGGGAGGTATTTATGACGAAGATTGTTGGTTTTCAAGAAGAAACCTTGCTAGTCCTCGTGGCGTATAAAGAGATGATGAGATGGTCTGATAAAGATTGTTAGGTATCAGAACAAATTGAATATATCAAAGAGATCCAAAAAGGAAGAGGCAAATAATAACATGGCATCTGGATGTTTGCAAAGGATAGTTTATCTATATTTATATTAGTTGTATAGTATTTGGTACAACTAGTAAAAGAACCACAACTAAAAATTCAAGAAATATGGGAGTAGTGTCTTAGAAATTGATACCACATTAATCAAAAAATGATAGATCTTTAGCTCCCAGAATTCGGCTCCCCAAACGAATTTGTCGACTTGTGCACCATAAAGTGACGATTCAGTGAGTTAGATGATGAGTTTAAAGGTAAGTTTTGGGATATTCGGAAGCTCAAGAAGGGACAGGTTAAAGGACTCGCCGATGGGCTGATAGGGACAACATGGGTCCTACAACATCTAGGCTTCGAGGTCGACAGGTTCAGAGACCAGGGAATGGAGATGAAGGATAGGCTGAGCATGCCGATGGACTAGCACTGATTCTCATATTTACACACTTGTGAGGATATTTTTTCCAAATGGTCAGAATATGACAGAGCGAACCCTATGAGTTAACATAAGCTCACTGATAGTTTCTATGTGGACATGATCCATTTTTTTTTGTTATATCTTATTTAACAAGTGTTAGTAATAAGTTTTTGCATGAAGTTTTGATATAAATAAAGAGCTCGGGCTGATTTTGAAAGGTTGAAGGTTTTATAATATTGGAGATTAGACAAATAACTATTTTGAAGTTTAATTTTGAAGCTCGTGTAGAGCCGAAGACAATTCTTTCCAAAGATCTTGGATCAACTCAATTTGTGGATTGTTTTTCTTTTGATGATTGATTACTACAAGTCGTTTTCGTAAGACAATAATTGTGTTTTGATTTATCTTGAAACGTTGCACTCATTAAATGTATATTGGCATGAATGTGATGGTGTTACTAAATTGTGTTATAAATTAACTTAAATTATTTTTGGTTATGTGTTGTTTCTCTAAATCCCTTCCTTTTCTTAGATGATATTTTTCGATTGATCAATAAGGAAATACTATTGTTTTGATATTGATTAAAAAACAATGTCATCTACATGTTGTTGGTAAGAGGTTATCCTAAGCCCAAACTTCTTAATAATTCATTCATCGAACTTTAATAAACAAACCTATAAAGAAACATAAAAAAATCTTTCAGATAACATAGTAAAATACCATCGAAACTTGTTGGACCATCTGTCTGGAGAATCACATTACCCCGAACAGGGAAGACTCTAATTGGGCCTTGTCTCTGAGCGTGATTCCTACTGTTTAGTTCAAGGGAATTTTGACCCCTCAATAAAATTGTCTCTAGAAAGAGGGCTTGAAGAATGCATGGCCTGTCAAAATAGTTCTCTAAACATAAAATCATCTCAAATAGCTTACATATTCAAAACAATCCACATGCATGGCTAGTTCTTCTCAGGACAACCTTAATATTGAAGGTACCCCCACCACAAATGAGTCACTAAAAACTTAAGATGACTCATACCTTCACCCTGAAATACCTTACGAAATCCCTCATGACGAAATCAATGTGTTTATAAGGATTACTAGGGATTATGCTCGACGGATTGGAGCATTATCGTTAGCTCCTTTTCTTCCCCACAAGAGGTAAACCACAAGACCAATCGTTGATACCACAAACCATACCTTTGTTCACACGGTTGAAGATATGGTATATTTATCCCTCCCTGAAATTGATCAACCTCTTAGTTTCATTCTTGAAACCCGTCTCATAACCCCACCCGCAAGTACCTATTCCAGCACATGCGATTCATAGTCTGAGGAAGAAATTTCTAATTCGGAAAATTCAGACAGTGAGTAAGATAATATGGAAAATAAGAATGAAGAAGTCCCAGAGGGTAACAACAAACCAATAGGTAACAACCAACCTGCAAACAATCATCCATGGTTGGCTAGGGATGCCCTAGATTTTCCAGGGATATTACATCATTTTCCTAGGCACCCAGAAACACTTCTTCCAAAATTTGATCCTGAAACCTCTAGCCTCCCTGAGGACCATATCAAGAAATTTATATTAGTGATAAGATTAATGAATTTACAACATGGATAACTAGTATGCAGATTGTTCCTTTATAACTTTGAGAACTTGGCTTCAACATGGTATTTCAACCTCCCGGTCGTATCCATTAAGAGTTAGGAGAAATTTCATAAATATTTCCTGGATAAATTTTCTGAAGAAATAACTACCGGGGCCCTATTGAATCAACTTTTCACTACCACCATGGGCCCAAAGGATAAATTCAAGGAATTCAACCAAAATTTCACCACTATCCTCAACAAGTTTCAAACAGATGCCTAGCTCAGTCAATAATTACAAATTGAGGTGTATGCTAATGCATTACCAGCCTCTCTCTCCATGTTCGTTAAAAGGGTCGCTAAACCCAAACTAGCCGAAAACTTTGAGGAGGGAAAAATTATTGAATTTCAAATGAAAGGGTGTAAAGACAACGATATCTCCATATCAAAGAAAGAAACATCACAAACACCTAGGCAAGGACTTATCTTCACACGACCTCCCGGTAATTAAACTGAACAAAATATTGAAAAGGACAACACATATATGGAGAGATTAGAAAGGATGGTTAAGAAATTGTCCAATGAAATTGTAGACATGAAGAGAAATGCAGAGGAAGGCACATCAAACCCTAGACCTTACAAACCCTTCTTTAGAAATAATCCACCTTTTAAAGCCTTAGAACCTCCTCCTGCTAACTTGAACATTGACTTGGGAGAGGTGGCCATAGATTCATACTGGAACTACCATCAAGAACATCATTTAGAAAAGGATTTCCCTCAATCAGTAAATTCCATGAATCTATTGGAAAACAAGTTCTTAGATGGTTGTGTTATAACCGAACAAAGCAATAATCATACCTCAAATACTGTGGAAAATGAGGAGAGTGAACCACCTGAGAAAATAACCATGGTTCTATGGGATGTCAGACACACATCATCTTTTGAGGTTCCTATAGAAGACAAAGAATACATAGAAATTCTAGTAACCCAAACTAGGATCAGGACACCCATATTGCAAAACCAACCTACCATTGCACAAGCTCCTAAGAAAACCCCAAAATCTACCTCTTCAACTCAACCTACCCCACCATTGAGTTATGTCCTGAAGTTTCTGGCTCACAAAACAACAAAGCGAGAGTATAAAATGGTAGAAGACGTGAATAAATTGAAAGCTAATATTTCATTGATGGACTCGTGTAGAATTCCTCAACAGAAAGACTTATTGTTGCAAGCCCTAGATGAGGATGAAAACCTTATGACAAATCCAAGCCCACATCCAAGCTTGGGTACAAGAAACCGAGAAGAGATTTAGAATCCTAACATGAATACAATGACGGTTGATAAGAAGCCTAGTTCATATGTTCCCCCTTTTCTGTTGACCTTTTAAATTTATAATATGAACCTGCACAATTTTCTGGTTGACCAAAAGCGAGATGCATATAATTCAACTAGACATAAATGAAGTGAAAGTTATCAGAGAGTTAAAGGATGTCATGATTAGAATTTTCTCTAACCCAAAGTTTCATCGGGTCATAGATATCATAATTGTGGACATTCTAGAGGCCTATGGGATGTTGTTAAGCAGGGACTGGTCCAGAAAATTACATGGATATTTTAGTACAGATTGGTCCCACTTATGGTTACCATGGAAGGGGAACCCAAACATGATCAGGATCAACCGAGAAAAATATTTGAAGCATAATGTCACAGACTTGGAAGCCCCTAATGAACCTTCCTCTATTGATTTCCCAGTCTTAGGAAATTACTCTTGTGAGTCTGAGTTCGGTAATTTATTGCCCTATTTATCCAAATTATTACTTTTCGAGAGGTCTAAATTATCACTTCATGATAGTCCTGAAATAATTGAGCAATGTAATAAGTTCAAACATAATACCCATTCTTGAGCCGATGTCACTAAAAAAATATCTCCCAAGGTGGGTTGGGACAAGAGAGTTCCAAACTTTGTGTATGAAAGTTGGACTCTGTACTTTGATGGATCAAAATATGAAGAAGGGGTTTGTTGGATTACAGATAGGGGGGGTGAATTAGTAATATAGCTTTTTAATCCTTTAAACCACAGTATATAAGTGTTGTTTATCTTTATGATTAATATACCATTATCATTCAACACGTGCAGAGTAAATAAACCATGAACAATGAATAATCATACACATACACACTACACCAATATTTTTACGTGCAAACCCAATGCAGGAGAAAGCCACGTAATTCTTTTTATTATATGTATTTAATAATTAAATTCATTGGAAGCACCAACTTCCCTTGTTCTCTAGTTGTAACTGGAAGGAGGCTTTGACCCCCTATATTTTTAGGCTACAACATGAGGGAAGCTCCAACTCCCCAATTCTCTGGATACAATCAAAAGGAGGCTACAACTGGAAGGTGGCCACAAACACATGTCCTTTCCCCATCCAACCACCCTAAAATATAAGTGTCAAATGAAGAAACCACTGCCACACTATCCCTGTGAGATGTACCACTGTAAACTCGTATCAATCTGTGACAACAACATGTAACCAATCTATACCAATAGCCTATAATCAATCATGTATCAGAAGTCATCATGTACCAACAAATACCAAAAAGTATGTGACTTGTTTATGTTGCAGATCGTGTATGTACGTGCTCTGTATGTACTACATCATGTGTATGTTCACAAAATGTCTATACTGCAACCTTCATACACCTTCAGAAAGCTAGGGTTTTCTCCTTTTATGAAAATCACACACTTTGCTTCCTCTGTCAAATCAACCTGCAACTTGTCACTGTGTCCAATATGTAGTTGTGTCCTATGCATACATAATCATACATATCCCTTAACCAAATGCATCTATGTGTCACTATTTATGTGCCATACATGTGGATACAATCATGATCAAGTGTAATAACCCTCACATGGACTAGAACTCAAACCCTTACTGATATGCAACCTCAAACTTCAAAAACAACTTCAAAACAACTTCACAACCAAAATCCCTCAACCATGTACCAAAAAATACTAGATATGTCTCAACTCTTGAACCAACAAGATGTACCAATGAATAATACCAACATACCAATGTTGTATGTATGTACAAATATCTCATACCATAGGTGCCATACAACAACAACCTCTCTAGGGAAAATCCTCAAACTCCATAACCATATCTCATGTAGACAACAATATCCAACTACACATAGAAATAAGACATACCTTTTGAACCTGTAGATAGATATGTTGTACTTGATCATTGTAGATCTTCCTGGGAGTTTGCTTTCAGACTCTAAGAACCTGACACCTTCAACAACTCAATATTTCATGGCTTTTCCCAACTATACGTGATTTGTTCTCCTTCATCCCATGTACGTAAGCACCCTTCTCCATTGTAGTCCGCGTACACCTCAAAAACTAGGGTTTTTTCAATATTTATGCAATTTCGAAACTTTCGTCATCAACCCTTGTTGCTACCTCAGACTTGTGTAACTTCAGAAGTATCAATGAGTACCTGCAATAAACCTTACACAATAATAGATATTCAATATGCTCAATAGGTGCTAATAGGATACCCTTGCTCTCTTATTTATACTCTCCAAGTAGCTTCCTCTAGGGGTTACCTTCTAACCAACTTAGCCCAACTTCATTCTTTTAGGGATAACCCACTTCTAACCACTTTTCCATTTACATCCGCTTTATCCACAAATAATAAACTTTCCACTTCTAGTTGCAACTAATTTATTTTTAAATATTTTCTTATTGCAAGAACTTAACCCATGATTAACTCCTAGTTTCACCCACTTTGACTAGTCAACTTGTTATAGGAGTTTCTAGAATAATTTGACTTCTTTGACATTCTAGGGGCTTCTAGATAACTCATGAGGTTTCTCTAACTTCACAAGGCCATAACTCTCTAACTGTGAGGAGTTATGTGACGTTCCACATATCACCAGAAATGACGTGCCATGTTCTATCCATCTAGGATAGTCTCACATGCAAATACATTGATCTTCGTACCACTATACATAAAAAAACTTGAGTCCCTCAACCATATTGTTGGGTCTACTATAATTTTCTACCATACTTGCTTCAAGGATTGAAATCAATGATAAAAAATAGGCTTGTCCATGAATGCATTTTCATTGATACAGTAGGAAAACATAGTTTTTTGTCTTGTAAGTTGAAATTTGAGTGCACAAACAACATTGCCGAATACGAGGTGTTGGTCCAAGGACTCAATAAATATATCGATTTAAACATCAAGGAACTAGTTTTGTTCATGGATTTGGAGATCATCCTTAGATAGGTAAAAACCACTATCCAATTCAATCCTCCCCACTTAAGGAATTATCCGCAGGAAGTTCATAGTTTGATAGAAAATTTCCTAGCATTCAATATCACAACCATACCTCGATCCAAAAACATGCTAGACGATTCTTTTTCCACAATATCTTCAAGGATTTCCCCCTTAGAGGATTATGAAGCCTCGAGGTTTTCCATAGAATTGTTATACAAACCTTCACTCCCATACAATATTGCTAACTGGAGGGTATTTGAGGGAGATGAACAAATCACATCCTTTCTGACTAATGAAGAAACCTTTAGGGATATGACCATCAATGATGAATTTTTTCAAGAAATGATTGTAGGATAGGATAATCAAAACCCTAACCCAACATAAAACAGTAACCCAACCCATCCTAGACTTCACACTATTCCTCAGGGAGTAGTCAGTCTTGAGAACCTATTCGATTTACAAGAGAAATTTAAGAAACCAAAAAACACCAAAGCCAACAGCTCATGTCTATTCTATGAAGTCAAAAATCTAGGGACTGCTAACAACCTCGAAACATCAATCTCAAGAAATCAATATCTCCTGAGGAAAAGAAGGCTTACCTAAAGTTGTTCAAGGAATACCATGATGTGTTTGCATGGTCATATCAGTATTTGAAAACATACGTGATTTGGATTATTTTCGGCACGAAATGAGAGCAAAGATATAATAAAGAAATGCACAGAGATATCACAGATATCCAATAATATAACAGAAATGTAT